>NW_027019317.1:14152947-14426158 GCF_013076305.1 Rhopilema esculentum
ACTATTTCAGTCCGATGACCACTGACTGTCTTCAGTTAGTTGACTGGCTAACCGTTTTCAAAGTCACCGTGGACAGCTAAGCCGATTAAGCTCGCTTGACAGTAAACGTTTTCAGTCATTGACCCAGCCTGACATGATATTCACGCTGCACTTGGACATGGCTAACCGCTTTCCAGTCAAGCTTAGGAAACCAGCTGACTGTTTCAGTCCAGTTGACTGGCTAACCGTCCATTCAGTGCCGACTTGACCGCTGACTAGTTTCAGTCATGTGAGCACGGACTAAAACCATTCAATGTTATGACAGCTAACCGGTTTCCAGTCATTGGACCAGCGACTGTATTCAGTCATTGGACGGTGCTAACTCGATTGTCCAGTCATCTGCCCAGCTTAGCCTAGTTGTCACTTACACATTGGACCGGCTGAACCACGTTCTACAGTACAGAGTTTGATTATTTTCACATTGGTTGAAAGCTCATTGACCAGCTGACTGGTTTCAGTTATTCCGACTGGCTATTCAACCGTTATCCGTCATTGACCAGCTGATGTTTCAGTTTCATTGACTATTCGCCTACACGCTTCTAGTGCATTGACCATGCTGACATGTATTCAAGTCATTCGACGGCTAACCGTTCAATCAATTGACGCAACCTACTACCACTTAGATCATTCGACCAGCTAACGATTCAACGTTATCTGACCAGACTAACTGCTTATCTAGTCATTTGACGTGCTAACCGGTTTCAGTCCCCTTGGACAGCTGAACTGTTATCAGTCAATTGACCGGCCTATCTCACGTTATTCAGTCATGGGCACGCAACCTAACAATCCTGTAGCACATTGCACCAGTGAAAGTCCCCGATTAAGAGATCATGACAGCTGACTGTTTCAGTCATTGAACTTGGTGCTTATAAGACCGCTTTCAGTTCATTAGAACACAGTCTGACTGTCCTATTCAGCATTAGACCACACTACCCATTTTAACGTCAATTGACCAAGCTGCTGTTCAGATTATTGAGCCTGGCGATAACCGTTATCCTCAGGCTCAATTGTATCCGACTGACCTGTTTCAGTTTATATGCAACTGGCCTAACTGTCTCAGTCATGCCAGCTGACTGTTTCAGTTCAATCTGACCCGCAGCTAACCGTTTCCAGTCACTTGACCAACTAACCCATATTCAAAGATACTTGGACCAGCGAACATGACATTTCAGTTTTTGATTGGCTTAACCGTTTCAGCTCATTGAACCAGCCTTGACTGTCTTCAAGTTCATTAGACCAGTAACTGTTTTCAGATCATGGATGATGCTAACCGTGTATCAGTCATTGAACCAGCTGACTGTTTCAGTCATTGACCGGCTAACCGTTTCAGTCATTGACCAACTAACCATTTAAGTCATTGACCAGCTAACCGATTAAGTTATTGACCAGCTGACTGTTTCAGTCATTGACTGGCTAACCGTTTCAGTCATTGACCAGCTGACTGTTTCAGTCATTGACCGGCTAACCGTTTCAGTCATTGACCAACTAACCATTTAAGTCATTGACCAGCTGACAGTTTCAGTTATTGACTGGCTAACCGTTTCAGTCATTGACCAGCTGACTGTTTCAGTTATTGACTGGCTAACTGTCTCAGTCATTGACCAGCTGACTGTTTCAGTCATTGACCGGCTAACCGTTTCAGTCATTGACCAACTAACCATTTAAGTTATTGACCAGCTGACTATTTCAGTTTTTGACCCTCTTATTGTTTTGGCTTTTGAGCCAACCGGCTAATTGTTTCTGTTATTGACCGGATGAACATTTCGGCCATTGCTGCGTTAACTCTCACCTTACTTACTCGGCCGTATTTTTTGTCTACGTTTCATGCATTGTTACCCCCTGTTCATGAAAATGACGGAAGAACAGCCGTTTTGTGGATTTGACTCTTCAGATTAAATCATTTGTTTGAATCGAATTCAGAAAGCCCCAAACTTATGCGTTTTTGGTCAGATATGTTTGGCCGTAGAACATACATCTTTCTGTCGTGCGCTTTGTCTGTTTTTTTTGTACAAAATCTGAGCAGTGTAAACAGGGCCTAAGCTCGCCATCTGGCTTTTCATGTTCATTTCATGCATTGATTTGTCTCTTTCATGCAATTTTTCGCAACGGAGTTTTATCTTAGACAACTTTAAGCATTTAATATTTTTTTCACTTTTTGCATAGAAAACAAGTTCTGTCTTTTGCCTTTGAAGAATCGAGTTGTATTGCAAGGTTACCTTCGTAAAAAATATGATATTAAAATGTACTTTTTATTTTCGATTCAGGCAGTGCTCGCAGCGAGAAGTGGGTAAGTTAGATTAATGGTCGTATTATCCTAAATTATGCTATATTATGCTAAATTATGCTAAATAAGTCATGTTTATTTCAAAAGGTTTTTCGATCGAGTAGAGATTTAGAAAGGATAAAATAAGCTTTCTTTAGAGTTAATGAGTTTCTTGCCTTCATTTTTTATTTTACATCAAACATCTGAAATATTCCATAACTGGTAAAGCAAACTGTGAAATATCAATGAGAACAATCTTCTCTTGTACCCTAAAAAAATCTCTTATCAGAGCATACTTGACAATCAATATTTCTTTTAGATATTTCGAAGCAATGTTTCGCTCGTTCAGTCCACAAAACAACAGAGTCAATGTAAGTGTCTTGCGGCGTCGATCGCTTCGGATCATAAATATGTGTTTTATACTCAGAGAAACCTCGGATGAAAAGTTCATTAATTAATGTTATCTAGAAATTTTTAAAGGCTTCTTGAATACTCTATTACCCCCATATCAATATACCGGTGTCCATTTGGTCAGATCGAGAGGAACTTAAGCAAACTTTTTAGTTTTTTCTCTTCTGATTAAAGACAAACCAACGACTTTATCAGCGTTACTTGTTCAAGTTAATATAAACATCTATTTCAATGTATTCATCTCGTTTATAATTCGCTTTTTCTTCCAACGTACAATTTCATTCTAAACTTGTTTTATTGTCTGATATTATATGATACGCAGTTAAAAGACCTATATATAGGTTTTTAAGATGAAATACGTGGTCTGCAAGGGAAACATTTTTAACACGATTGGCAGCACCACCACTTTTACGTATTAATGCAGCAATCTACTTGGCTTCACTAACCTCCCTTTCTCTAACCCCATGCTTTCCTTCCAGGTTTCTATTGGCGATATGGTCCCATCTCCGCAGTCATTTAATTCGCTTCTTCGGTACATTTATACTGGCGATGTTTCGATGCCCCCAGAGGATTCCCTTTATCTGTTTTCTGCCCCTTTTTACTACGCATTCACCAATAGCAGACTGCAGGTAAGTGGTCTTTCAACGACACCATACGAACCCCATCATCTCAATTAATTTCTACCTGAAGGCTTTTTGAACTTAAGGAAAGTTGTTGAAGCATCGGCATTTTCACGCAACCAAACAATTTTGCTTAATTTTTAGAAGCTCTTTACCTTCATGACATTTCCTTGCCTTCTCAAATAGTTATCAAAATTATTTGTATCAAAAATTGTTGCCAATATTATGCTTTATTGAAATTGGATTCTGTTGAAAATACAGTGGAATCCCGAAGAACGAACCCCGGGTATATCGTACTTCCCGATATAACGAACCCCGGGTATATCGTACTTCCCGATATAACGAACCCCGGGTATATCGTACTTCCCGATATAACGAACCCCGGGTATATCGTACTTTCCGATATAACGAACCCCGGGTATATCGTACTTCCCGATATAACGAACCCCGGGTATATTGTACTTCCCGATATAACGAACCCCGGGTATATCGTACTTGTGTGAATGAAAAAAAGGTCACCGTAGCATCACTGAAGCCCCGTATGCCGGGGTGAAATATTAGGCTTCACTGATTTACGTGTATTAATTTTTGTTTACTCTCGGGGTATTGCGGTGTTTAATATTTGCTACATTTAAATCGTACTTTCCGGTATAACGAACTAAATGTCTGGTCCCTTGGATCTTGTCATCCACCACTGCCTCGTCGCCTGCTGCGTAAATCATTTTCATACTAACCATCCCTTATGGTAATCTCAACTGTAACATTTTTAACCTGATTTTCATTTACCATTTTCATGTTTTTGTATCCTCTTCTCAGTAGGTTTAGCTTCTCTACAACCCCAACGACCTGAGATAGCTTAAATATTCAATTATGACGTTTTTCATCCTAGGCTTTCTGCAAACAAAATTTGGAGATGAACGTTTCCGTGAAGAATGTGATTCAGGTTGATTTTTTCGTCGACTTATTTCGCAATTATTTCGTTAACTTTATTTTACGTTGATCTATAATTGGCACTTTGGCTAATTTTAGTTGAATCTCTGCTTGAATCACACAGCTAGATTCACTGAACGCTGTATTTGTCCACAAGAATAATAGCTGCAATATTCATTTATACAGACGATTCATATTATGAAACGATGATATAGTTAGCTATTAAACTGAGTACCAGAATCAAATAAATAAGTTAAACAGTTTATTTTCGTTATTTTAGTCAAACACTTTTAACTATCAAACTTATTTATTTCATTCCGGTACTCAATTTATTTGCTAACTATATTATCATTTCTTTGGATGAAGTACCACATGCAACGTACATTTTTAATTGGATGTTTCATATAGCGACTTCATTAATTATTCCTATAATTGCTTTATGTTGTAGTTCGTATAGCGTTTGCAGCTGGCAAAGCTATCCAAACACAGCATGATGTAACTGGCCTCATGGCTCTTTCTGAAGTGACGTAACATCTCTATTTGTAGATCTTAGAAGCAGCTCACAGCATTGGTGCCATGGACATGGAGCATTATGCCCTCAGTATTATCGTTCAATATTTCCCTAAGGTACGAGACACCTGCATGATAACGTCATTGGCTTTAATGGAAATGCTGCAAATGTCTTGAAATATTTGTTTTTTCTAATATCAATCATTTGCGTGTACAGCCGAACATTTATATTTACATATTTGATTATACGTATAAAACCTCCACTGGCTTAAACGGCTGTCTCATTTGGCTACTATCGTCTTGAAAGTAAAATTGGAGGGTAATTCCTGCAAGGTGAACGTGTATTTATATCCTTGTGCAGAATGAAACTCGAATGATCGATTGTGCATATGATCGATTCCGCCTACACGGGAATATTTCAAATACACGGGAATATTTAAAATATTTTTCAGGTCGCCAGGCTTCAAGATTTCCGACGCTTGAGCAAGGAGTTGTTACTTGGCATCTTGGATGCGATTGCCGACTACATGCAGTCTGGACAGCAATTCGATTTCGTTCCGTACCATCCCCAGATAGAAAATGTCGATTTTAAAGACCATAAAGATGCAAGTTAAGACTTTAGCCAATCGCCTTTTCGCCCTATGTACATCAGAATCATTTCTATGAAATTAGATAAATAGAATTCTCGTGTTAGAAATTGCAAGATGGCACGTAAATGTGGAAACTTTCTCAACGAAAGTAAGTAGCGTCAGGACATTGCCTAATAGCTAACAGAAAACTATATCCAGATGCGAATTGAAAATTAATTGAGTTTGTGAACTTTAGATAATTTGTTCTGTTCAACTTTTTGTCCTTATCTGTTGTTTTATAGTTTTGTTATTTTTCTTTCCTTTTTATGCTTTTTGTCTTAGGCAAGTGTCTTAGTAGAATCCATTAATTGATGTAAATTTAGCGGACCTGAATTTAGCAATCTCTAACAACTGCAGTTTCACTATGGTCCACATCGGGTTGGCTGCCCCTTTTTTGTAAAGAACGATTAGTGTTGGTAGTTTAAGTTTCCCCATAATGCAATTTGTTCTTGGCAAAATATTTTTCTTTTTCAATTTTAAATTTCTAGCATTGATTTTTGCGTGGTTGGAGTTTATTCTAAATCGCTTCAAGCAATTTGACAGTGAATTAGTTGAAAAGAAAAGATGCGACTCTGTTCTCTGCAGAAGCCTGATTTTGGGATGTATCTTAAAATAAACTTGATTTGTCTTCGTAAAAATTCTTGTGAGGTATCTAACACTGTATAGCTAGGCATTTGATATATGTGTAGATTAATTACTGTCCTGGTGTTGCGTATATGTAAATAAAATCGGATCATCTCGCATTCTCTGTAATTTTTATATTATTTATACGTAATTTGTCATAATACTTGCTTCGCTTTGCTCACAAATTATTCTACATGAGAAACAAATTACATTCCCCATCAAACGTAATCTAGGCTTGCAAGTCTCGATTATTTACACCTGTGTTGCATATTATTTTGATTGGCAGGTGGCAACCGCTGACCATGCAGATTATGCGGTCAAAGATCATTGATCAAGTCCTCGAATGTTTCCGTCTGAAACTTTCACTCAGACTTCTAAAATACCACTCTTGCGAGTTGCTGCTTAATAACTTTCTTTGTTGTGTTTCTTTCTATCCTTTTTTCTTTCGCTGTCGACCCTCCCAACAGCTTATTCGACTTGAAAATTGTTACGATTCCTTGCCTTTGAAAAATCAACTTTGCAGCTTTAGCTTTGCAATGAAGCATTTGAGATGCTCCATATATTTCTAATCATCTGAGGCGCGAGTAAGGATCTGTTATTCACAGGGCCTAAGCTTTTACAGTACTGTTGCGCTTGCTAATGGCGAAATCTGAGCAACTGGTTTTTGTATTCTAATTTTGGCGTTGTTTGGCGGCCAGCTAAGGCAAATGACATTACGCATCGGCACCCACCTGTCGTTACCCATTCACCATTCAGGTTTAGGCACAAGTCGCTCGTCTTTGCTTTGTTTTATTTCACGCAGTTTGTTGATAAATTTACAAATCATTTGATTTGTTCATGTTTTAATATCTTTGATTTGAAATGTAACAAAGGCCAAGTTGGGTTCGGAGAAAATCCTACAATCATGTCTTCATTTTGGATTGAGTTTGTACTTTATCTTTTCCTTGCAGTTACTGCTACAGGTATGGACTAATTAATTATTTCACCTACAATTTGCAGTTTTCATTTCTTTTTGCATTGGGATATTTTAGGTTGACTGTCGTATTTTTTTTCTCTTTACAGTTTGACATTCAAAAGGAAAACTTAGTCGTAAATAATACCATTTTCAATAAAAAAAGGAACTGCTGCTAAATTAAAGATGCTTTCTTGGCCTGGATTATTTTAAATTTGCTTGACAAACAAATTGTTAAACAAGACTTGAGAATATTAACTTTTGAGATGCATTTTTTTAATTAGTTTGATTTTCAATTATGCCTTCAATTTTCTTTGAGTTTTTCAAACTACATTACATAACTGTTATTCTGTTTTAATATTTTTCGTTTGTGCTTCCTCGTCTTACCCAGATTCACTTTATCTGCAACTTTTTTCCAGCTGAGGAAACTTTCATAGCAAAACTTGTCGGAGTGAAAAACCCAAATGTAAAAAGAACGCATCGCCTCGAAGGCAGAAACGAAGTATTTGCGACACGAGCTACTTCCTTTATGAAGAAAGATGGCGACTTATTCAAAGTCCACAGGCCTGGCCTTTTAGGCAAAGAAAACACTGTTTCTTTTGAATCTGTGAGACTTCCAGGATTCTTCCTTCGCCAGAAAAACAAGAAAGTGCATCTTGATAACCTCAAAAGCAGATATATTTGTAAGTAGATTGGACCGCATAGAACGGTTCTGTTTGGAACTGATCAAGATGATCAATGTAGGACCGCAACTGTTTATTATCTCAGTTTGTCTCTAATCAACAATAGAAATTATAGAAATGTGGAAAATACCATTTGTAAATATGAAAGTTTACAAATATCCACAGTTACCAATATTAATTTGGCAATAGCCTTGTAGGTATTTTCGTACATCAATTCATAAAAAGTTCAGTTTAGTTTTGATGTTCTTTTATTATGCAATTATATGTCTATACTTGTAACGAATTTATTGAACTGGAATATTTTTCTCAACATTTTATGACATATGAGAGATAAAGGCTCAAGGAATAATCTTCTTTTCGACGCATTAAAGACTCGATTTAAAAAGATGTTGTATAGTTGAGAAAAGAGTAATAGATGTGGGAAGAGATGCTAAGTAGGTGAATAAAGGGGATGATTGGTGGGGTAGGAGGTTGGGTGGGGTAGGAGGTTGGGTGGGGTAGGAGGTTGGGTGGGGTAGGAGGCTTGATAGATGCGAAGAGAGGTTGGATAGGTGAGAAGAAGGCTGGGTAGATTAGCCGAGGGTAAATTTTCTATTTTTTTGCTTTGTGTAAAAACTAACTTTCTTACAACTTCTACTTTCCAGTAAAAGATGCGACGTTTAAAGAGTCAAGGAACGGAATCGGAGAGAATTTCCGTTTGTTTCTCCATGACAAACTTTACCTCTGCCACGAACAGAACCGAGGCCTGTCGCTGTTTATGTTTGCAGACTCACCGAAGAGAGACAAGTTTAACTGTGCATTTAACATAGTCCAGCAGGCCGGTACGAAAAATGAGGCCGTGGTGACTGAAGCACCAGGCAAGGTAAAGGACCACGTTTCCACATATGTTAAAAGCAAAGCGACTGGAGAGTCGTATCCAGAGTTTAAGGACCTTGTAAATGCGATAAAACAAAACAAAGATCCTTTTCCATCTCAAGCTGGAGAGGGACTTGTTGTTGTCTCCGGGCAGCCGGCAAATGACGCAAATAAGGCTAAGGCTGAAAAGACAGCAAAAGAGAATGCAAAACCAAACGCAACGAAAAATGCGAAGACGAGGACAGCTGCGACAAAGAAAATGGCAGCCCTGAACAAGGGTGCTGCATCAAAAACACATGCCAACAAGCCTGCAAGAAAAAACATTGCCGCGAATGCTGGGCCTAAATTGTCCCTTGGTAGTGCATCATTACGGCCGCTTAGCTCACATAAGATGCAGCCCCTGCATGAAAAGGATACTTCGTTTTTCAAGCCGGTTGGCAACCAGTGGGTTAAAGGCAATGCCAAGTTGCTTCAATCAAATTCTTATTATAAGCAACTGAAGTATCAACAAGACCTGGCAAAAAAGCGAGCTTTCATGAAACAACAAGCTCTGACGAAGCAACATACATTCGCAAGACAACAGGCTTTAAAGGGGATGCAGTACTCCAAAAACATGAACGCTTATTTCGCTAACAAGAATAAGTTGAACCAACAACGGTTGCAGGATGTTGCAGCCTCAAACAGACAGATCGTTTCGCATATCTTCCCCGCTCCGATATCCAACCCTATAGGACAGCCCATTCAATACATACCCCCAAGCCAGTGGAATCACGTGATGAGTTTGAATGAAGGCTCTTTGATCCATAAACCGGTCCAGGCTCCTCAATGGACTCATAACGCCCAAGACTTGATAAAAAGCCACTCTGCAACAAGCTCCTACGCAGTAGATAACTTGTTGACTGAACTGCACCCTGAGCTCAATTTACTACACAATGCTCACCATGATGTCAACGAAGTTGTTACATCGGATCCAAACATTCACCATATTGATTTAAATCCTGTTGTTAATCCCCCGTTTCTCAGTCATCCGACCCCCGTCCAAATCACTACCATGCCTCACGAAACTGCGACGCATGAAGACCTCGCAGAGGTTGCCAGGGAACCCGTAGCTTCCGTAGAGCATATAACGTTGCCATCGGCAACCCCGATAGCAGGTCATAGCAACGAGGTATCTGTCCACGTGGAACATGTGCCATCACTCATGGTTTCTGTACCTCATCCTTCAGTTATCACTTCAAATTTGGAAGCGGCACACGAACTTGTGCACACGCATCCGGACATAACGTTGCAGGAAGCGTTTGACAAGATGGAACCGATCCATACTCACCCGATTGAAATTGGTAGCGAGGCGGTTCATCATATTCACTCAGAAAACGAGCCAGACAAAGCATTTCATATGCGCACGCATTACGTCACTGGTAAGCCTGTTGACATGAGCGATGGCAGCGAAGATGACAACATGAAAGAAGTTCACGTCGTGCATCATAATCATCATCTTGTGCATACAGCAAACGAAGAAGAACAACAGAAATTTGTGTCAACTTTAGTTAATGCAGTCGATGGTATGTTTTTATTTCTGTGTTTCTATTGTCAAAGCAAAGCAATATAACAGGCTACGTGCCGAGCTTTCCAAAGGGGGGCTTGAGTATGAGAACTTTTTTGATGATTCAGGCAACGAACTTCAAACAAATTTAAAGAAGTATCCCAATTATGATTTGAATCTTACGTAGAAACTCCTTGAAGCTACCTGTAATGTTAACATTTAAATTAACGTTGGCCCTTTGAAAACCATAATCGCTCTGAACAGATATATTTGATTTTTAACAGTCTTTGTAAAGCGGTCAAAGACCTAGACAAGTTGTGACTAAAACTGAAAATGAATGCTAGTCCTTTCAAACAATGATTTCTAAGACCCGTTGACTTCATATTTCTTGCAGCAGAATCAACAGCACTCATTGATTTAATCGTTTTAACGGTTGCCTGATGACTGCGTTAGGCATTGAACTCTGAATAGCAACTTCTATGCACGAAAACGAACAGCGTAAAACGTTTATAATATAAAATATCACTATATTGAATAGCTTTGATAAACATATATATATATTTAGAAATTTGTCTTTTGATACTTCCGTAGCACAGTGCTCAATACGTTAGCACGTAGAGCGTGATATATCGTGAGATCTCCTGAAGAGTGAGTTACTCACGAAACAGGCTTGTAGAGATAAACCATGTAGTTTTACTTTCTTCAATCTATGATATATATATATTTATATCTATTTGATACATTCAGTGGCTTGCCTTTAATTTCTTGTATGGAATGCCTTAATTCCCCCCAGTTGGACCATGAATCATTGCGAGCGTGTAGCTACATTGTCTTTGCCTTGAGTTTATCTTGGTAATTCTTATAAGAATAATCCGCATTTTTCTAGATCTGTGCATCTCTTTGGTGTTCATAAATGAACTTGACGATCGCTACAGATTAGTTTCGACTATCAATCCTCACGGATATCGACCTAAAGGAAAGAAATTCTCACTAAAAACAATTTTCAAGGAGCCAAAAAGCAGGAAGGTGATGTCCTTTAAAGGTTACGATGAAGAGGATTCCCACAGGGCAGTGCTGCTAAACGGCCATAAAGAGTATAACGTGTACCCGACTAGTTGTGCGGAGGAACCGACAAAAGTCGTAGTCGACAGTGTCGTCTCCAAGACTGGTATAGTCACCACTGGCACTAAGAAGAACGAAGTCTCTGCCCACAAGCGCCAATGTAAGTATCAATCAAAAATGATATCTTGTTATTCGATTTCCTATCATGAAACATCCACACAAGTGGATAATAACTGAAATGTGACACTATAAAAGAGGTCATTGTTAATCCTAATTGTGGCGTTTCCATATATCTTGACACTCGTGCCAGTGCATGCAACTTTTGGCTTGCTTTCTTATAAAGATTATTAACGCGAGTTTTTAAATTCAGTTTTTTGTCGAGTGTTACTCTCAGAAGTTTCTCTTCGTCACTTTCCTCTATCAAAGATCCAGAAATATTTACTGTTGCCTCGTCATCTTTTTTCCCGAAGACAAGCAAATGGCTTTTATCCTCATTCATTTTCATATAGATATTTTCAAACCAGAGTGATAGTAAAGCGACATTCCTTTCAAGTGATCCTAAGAAAGCGGCATCCCTGCTCTCCAGCTTATATATTAATGATTTCTTCTACCTGGTGAAAGATACGGAGATTGTAACTACGCAGATGACACTACTATCTTTGCGTGTGGTTCAGATCTGGGTCCAATCTTTGAATCACTTGAAAGGGATGCCGCTTTACTATCACTCTGGTTTGAAAATATCTATATGAAAATGAATGAGGATAAAAGCCATTTGCTTGTCTTCGGGAATAAAGATGACGAGGCAACAGTAAATATTTCTGGATCTTTCATAGAGGAAAGTGACGAAGAGAAAACTTCTAGGACTGACACTTGGCAAAAAACTGAATTTAAAAACTCGCGTTAATAATCTTTGTAAGAAAGCAAGCCAAAAGTTGCATGCACTGGCACGAGTGTCAAGATATATGGAAACGCCACAATTAGGATTAACAATAACCTCTTTTATAGTGTCACATTTCAGTTATTGTCCACTTGTGTGGATGTTTTATGATAGGAAATCGAATAACAAGATCAACACGATCCACGAAAAGGCCTGAGAATCATACAAAGAGATAGTACTTCCAATTTTAAGGAACTTTTAACTAAAAGTAACTCAGTATCTATTCATTCGGACGAATTTGCAGCTGCTCCTAACAGAAATATATAAAACCGTAAACAACTTGAATCTGTCTTTTATGGCGGAAATATTTGTTACTAAAAATGTACCATATGCCCTTCGTGGCGGTAATAACCTTGTTTTGCCGTAGGCTAGGACGAATTTATATGGTATTGATACTATCAGATTTATTGGTCAAAAATTAAAGAGTCATAGTCCCGATCAAAAGAAATTAAAGAGTCCCGATCCCTAAAAATATTTAAAAGAAATATTAAGTCTATCAAAACTTTGGACTGCAGCTGCAAATTGTGCAAAGATTTTGTTCCAAATTTAGATTATTTGTAATCAATATATTTTGTAAATTGTAATTTGTACATTTTGTATAGTTGGTCTTAATTAGCTAAACGCTATTTTCTCCGCCAAGTCTAAATAAATTGTTTATTATTATTATTATTATTATTAGTTATACGCGGCTTATTTGCTTATAGACTCACCCTCTTTGTCATTCGCCATAAATTTAATCTTGCTCGCTTTCTTAATTGCAGCCGATTCTTGCACCCGGGTGTCCCATGGAACTGACGGGCCTGGAGCATGCTGTGTTTTCCCGTTCGTTTTCAATGGCCAGACTTTCGACAAATGTATTCCGTTTCGTGATGGCGAAGAGAAGCAAAAATGGTGCTCGTTGACATCGAATTTTGACGCAGAAAGAAGATGGGGCATGTGCAGCAGTACGCCTCATTTCAAATTTCTTTTATGAAAATGCTTTCAAATGTTAGCCAGCTATTTCACACATTTCATAATTAGATAAAGGGAGTTTCTTCTTCATGTTGACAATTCTCAAATTTTTTTGGTGTTAATGTGTGTATCTTTCATTTTCTATTTGATGTTACTATTTGTTTGCAGTTCACTTCTGAAAAATGTTGGAAAAATTCATTTGTATTAGTGTTTGTTCGTTATGTCTCCCTGCGTTCATGAATTTTCTTAATTTTCTATTGCAGTTCCAGACCTCGGAATGCTGCAAGCTGAACCCGCCGAAGAAGACAAAAACCCTTTATGTCCTTCGAAGTGCAACAACGAGTGTGGCAAAGACTGCCCGATGGCCTGTTGTTCAGACTCAACATCAAGCCTTTTGCATTAACGTCAAGGGAGCATTCAAACCTAGCTTAAGGTGGAAGGGAAGTGGAAAGAGCCTTAAGGTGGTTATGACTGGGACGGGTACACATGATCCTTCCCGTCCTAGCCAATCACCGTCTTTCTTTGCTCACCGGCCTACCAATCTATCCCATCATGGAATGCTTCTCCGAGTTATTGAATCTGCATTCGAAGCATGGTGGTTTTTGCTAGCAAAGCATGGCAACGTTTGTCAAATCAGGAATATAACATTATATTCTCTCATTATGTGGAGAAACTCTATTTTGATAGGCAAACACGCTATAACGGGAACCCTGTATTTTACACCAAGTCCATTATTTTGATTCGTTGTGGGATGTTGTTGTGTACGTAATTGGCAAGTACTTTACTCATTTATTTACATTTTCGTCCGTTTTTATAATTTTATGCCACCAAATCAAAACTTTGCATAAATAGAACGGGTTTATCGATTCCCCTGCATGTCAATTTTCCTTTTCTTAAATAAAATTGCTGTTTTAGAGCAAAACGTCTTTAAATTTCCAATGTATGCGAACCATTTACACGTTTGTTTTATTTTACATTTTCAATAGCTTTGCGTTCATTTCTGCATAGTTTAGATGTCCCAATTTATACCTCGATACATTCACTCATTTTTATAAGAAGCTAAGCTTGGGATCAGCAATCAGTTTCTAAATTTTTATTGATTTCAGTGCTGGACTTTTTTAAAGGTTTCTATGGTACCAAATGTCAGCGAGCTTAGAAGATGCTCATACCTCTCAATTAAGCAGGATATATGTCTAAGCGTCGACAAGAATCAAAACCACCAATTATTAAAAGCTGGATTTTTGAGCAGAATATTTTTGTGACCTTAGGACTCTGCTACTTATGTTCGATCTTTGTAAAAAATGGGTCAACGGGTGTTTGCAAGATTAACGTGCAGTCATGAGTGTTTGCGCTCGTATCACTGGCAACTTATATAACAATATAACAATTTGCCCGTGCGAAACCCGTGCGATAAAAGCATCTGATTATATAAACGTCTTCGCATGGTTTTTTGTCACGTTGCTAAATAGGAAATAAATTTAACTCAGTTTTAGAGAACACCTGTCGTACGTTTTGAACAATTGATCTTGATAGTTTTATGTTTAATAAAACACAGCGAAATAAAACAGAAACACATTGCTTGGGTTTCTACATTGATTTATCCATTGGCGAGTTTTACAATATTTTGAAATGTGTTACGGCTTCTAACCAAAAGATTTAAAACAGCATGAAGTGTTGGGTCTTCTTGCACTTTGAATTGGTGATTTGAATTGGTAATTTACATTCCACAATTAATCATGCCCATCAGCTTGGCCCTTCTTCGCTTGTATGCGTAGCCTTCGATTGATGGATTTCGCCTGCAGTACCAATGATAAACTGCGGAACCGGGAGCACGATCTATCTGGTATTCTGGAAGACGCTCATACGGGTCCATGGAATACATATCAGCCCCTAGAAGGAAAGGCATCTTATCATAAAACTGCACGACAGTATGTCTGTATTTAATCACCTAAAACGTATTTTCGCGCAACAGAATTGGCAAATTCATCCAACTGAGTATTTGCATACCAGCAATCTCTGAATTGTGCGCAGCTGGCGCGGACCCATTAAAATTTCCATTAAAAGCAACAAATGAAGGCTCTCACATCATCACAAACTGTGTTTCTCTCCGGCTGGACGATTTCCCGCCATCAGCCGAGCGCAAAGCCTTTGACAGCGCTGTCGACTTGCCCTGGAAGCGTTTTTAGTTTTTCCAAGTGCAAAACAGCCTCATGTGAAGCTCGGGCCAGCAATTTTTGCTCTTCGCTAAACCTCGTATCCACCCGAGCATGCCGAATAGAATGTCAGCGTGACCGCAGCGTGTTAAAAAGCGCTTTTCAAGGCAATAAAAATCAATTTATAACTGCTTCACAAATTTATCGTCAATATGAAGCGTAAAAAAGCACAAGAAACCCAGCAGTTTCTAACAAAACCAAATTTGAGTAGAGTTTTTAAAGATATTTAAAGAAGATGTCTCTTGTCTTGAAATTGTCTTTATATTTTCATATCCGCGTTCGGGAGGCAATTTGCAAGAAGTCACGGCCCTCCCAAAGAGAAAGTAGATTTTATCGTAGAAAAGACTGACATTTTTACAAATCATCTTTTCGAAACTATTGAACCCCTTAAAATTATTAAACTCTTATAAAGGGATCGCTGAATCATGATCTTTTAGAATTATAAATTCTTGCTCTAGATCGATTTATGCTCGAAACATAATTTTCAGATTTGTAATTCCTCCTATTGTGGGCCATTAGACGTTAATAAAAGAAATTAATCCTGTATACAAGATTAGAAATTGAAACTGAAATATAGAATTAAATATCACAATATGGCGTGATCTTAATTTTATACCCAAATGGGATATAAGAAATTAAATCAATAATTGTAAAAGCTATGCGCTTTACGAAGATAATAAATATGTTATTTAATTGTTCATGGCATTGCTTTCTGGTGATTTTCCTCGTTGTGGATTTCATCTTATCAAACTTGATGCAAAAAATGAGAAAGATTTGCTGCTAACTTACCAACGAACACAAGCACTGCACATACGAAGAAAACGATGTGTATTTTGGAAGCCATTCTGCGTAACTGAATTCACGAGCAGCTGCTAGCAGATCACCATCTGTTTCTTGCCGGTGAGCTTCGATTCTGACTACTCTCGGTGCTGCGTTTAGCCTTTATAGCTCCCCACAACAAATCGAACAATGACTTCTTGCCGTCATCAATCCACGACACACACCCATTTACATTGAAACCCTTTGCAGGCGCAACGCTCCGTATCCGTTTGTTATTCAAACATCAAGTCAGGCAGGTGGTCGCTTGATGTCTCCCATTCATCGAATCACCAAAATATATTTCTAATCTTCCTTGCCGATTTTTATCACTTTGTTTGTACAGACTTACAGCTTATCCTGGAAAGGTTTTTAAATTCACTTTACTAAATCAAATGCCCGTCCTAGCAGACAGAGAATGTTTCTTCGAGCAGATGGGATTTACCGGAGCAGATCAATTTTGTAAATCACCTATCTTGCGCCGTTACCTCAATCTAGTAACAATCAATGTTATCAGCAAAGAAAACATTGAGAATAGAAGATCAAACTTTCTGCTCTTCGTATACTTGAAAAATGTCAGAGAAGATAAAATCTCCGCTTCATCTCGCGCTTATTGTAACATGTGCGACAGAACACCAAAACAGTGTCGATTTTCGATGAGACGAAATTTAAAGTCGTTAAATATGCGGTAAATTTTGACACTGTTACGTGGCAATCAAAATGGAGAGAACATGCTATTGCATAAAATGCAGACCAAAGACACTTATTATCGCCTACTGGCTGGCTAGATTTGCTTGATGACCAACTATTGGTCTGGTTTTTTCACTTATGACTGCTTTGCGGTTTTTGTTATTAAATCATCTACGAACAAGAATGCAAAGCTCGTTTCGACACCTTCTGGCCTGACAGATTCGTGCAAATCATGTTAATTTTTACGTCAAGCATTGTTAAATTGTCTGTTAAAAGAAGCTATGATTTATAGAATGCTTTAAAGAGAAGGGAACAAGGAAACATCATTTCTATTTCCTTATATTCCTAATTTTACTTCGATTGAGGCAGGAGGCATTTTAAACAAAATCCTATTCAAAGAAACAAGGATTGCAATTATCAAGAATTTCCATTCACAGTGACTCATAAATTAGATTTGCTACACGTTTTCCCAATTTGCTTCAACCGGAAAAAATTTTCAATGTTCATGCTTGGATTAAAATTGTTATAAAAAAAGCTCTTCAAATATTTTCTAAAGAACAACTTTATTGTTTCATTCTAGTATAGTTTTATTTCATGCCTGTTTATCTAAAAGCCTTTCTCTTGCAAAGGAACTGTCAAGCAAATTTCTATTGTGTGATCTTTGCTGCTGAATTTTAACGAATTGCAAATATTGTTTTGAGGTGCGAGCGCATGAATCGAAACTTTAATTCAAAAAGGAGATTTTCGGGCCAACGCAATCAAGAAGAAATGGCGGATTTTCAGATGCCAATTGAAAGAAGATACAGCTTTTGTTGTGTGTCAGGTGTGGCTAAGGTTTTCGTTGAAATCAAAATTGATATCCTGTGTGCACAAATCAATTATTTTTCTAATTCGCATGGAAGATCAAAAAGCCACTACAGCATCTCGCCTTTAATTCCCTTTTTATTGCACACAATTGCTTATTTCATTTTTCATGGATTTACATATCACCAATTCAATGCTATTGATCTCTTGTTTAACATCTATCATTTTTCCAGTTGAAATAAAACCCAGGATAAGGAATCTGGAACCCTAAACACTAAATACTAAGAACAACATTACAATCAACAGTGTTGTTGCCTTTTTTATTCATCACATGTTTTCCTGCGCTTCTCAAATATCACCGATAAAAATTATCGAGGAGCTCTTCAAGTTGTTGGCCTAAAATAACAGTTTCCTTTTTTGCAAATGGCTTTAAAAGAAGCAAACATTTGAGTAAACTAAAGCTTTTCATCTGACACTCTTCAGAGTTTAAAATGTCAGAACATAGATCGAAAACTCTACGCTAAGAAATATATATCCAGTTGTGGATCGAAATAGTCCAATCAGAAAAGCGAGCACATAGCTGTGAGGTTACCCGATCAGTGCCGCCTGCCTATAGAGAATGTTACCATTGGAGTCCTAATGTGAAAATTCCTCTTGACCAATGCTGCAAACGCAGAATTCAAGGTGGTACCTGAGACAATTTGTAAATGCCAGAGGGGATTCCGAGTTGTCAGGGTGCACAAAAAGAAAAGTATGAATGTTTCCAGGTAGGGAGTTCTCACATCCTTAACCTCGTATTAGCCCTTAGGTTAAGCCATCCAAGACTCAGATTGAGGGTCATCTAACGTTTCCTAAAAAAGGTGCAAAAATTCATCGAAAGGCGATAATTTCAGCTGGTGAATTGTTCTTTATCAGGATCCTCCTTTGTTTATTCCTGATACCCTCTCAGCATCTTAGAAGCCAATTGCCATTTACAGGATTGAAATTACAGACACAAGTGCGGCCTAGTCATGTATAGTTAGCTGTCAATTCCCGTCAATCTATACGACGCTAAATAGCTCGACAACCAATAACCTTTTCAACCAGGAGAAGAACTAAATCCAGGATTTCATTGTTCATATTTTGTGTCTTAAAAGGTGATTATATAAATGTGTTCATTGCAGACGCCATTCCGCAATCTTGGTTCCTTGTTATACTAAAACCGGGTACAGCTGCAAAATTTAGCACCGTTTAAAAAGGTCTTTAAACTGCAAGATTTCAAAATGGTACGAGAAGGAGACAAACCATTATAATTAAGTGAACGAAAGGTGAACGAACATTGTATCCAAGTGCGGACAGAATGTAACATGAGAGGGAAAATGGCGGACCGGATTGGTTCCGTTTTATTGATCCGTCACAGGGTCAACGCTTGAAGGAAATATTGATGAGATGCCTCGGCCAATGCAGCTTTCTCTTTCAATTGGGAATTTTGAATTTTTGGTCACAGCTTGCACAACAGTTATCAATTAAACAAGTCGTTGTGTGCTGGCAAGTCATGTCAACTTTTCGAAACTTGAAATGAGACGGAAAACAGAAAGCCAAGCTCGCGAATCTGAAAAAATATTTCATAAACACATGAATTTAAACATATTACAAAACAAGTATTGATTAAATAAAATTTTTGATCAGATATACTTAAATAGACGAAGCGTTCGTAACGCAAATAGTCTAAAAATTCGAACCTTGTTTAGAAAACAAAATTTGATGTTTTCATTAGATAATGTTAAAGGTGTTTATAAACTGCAAATGTCAATATAATGTTATTAGACTGTTAATGATCGCAAAAAGAAATGATTACCAAACAATTCGTGTTTAGCACAAAACAGAAAAAGTGCTGGATTTCAGCCGACCTAATTAGAAAACAGAATGACATAAGAGTCTGTTATATTGAAGTGAGAAATTTAAGGTCAGTTTTAAAAATTGAGTAAGATACATGAAATTAGGAACAGAATAAAATAATAACTAAAATGGGAATGATAAGCAAATATCTGAAAGCATAAATAAAGTAACTTCAGCAAAGAAAAATATACATTGTTGCTTTAATAAAGCAAAAAAATAACTCAAAACTTCATGTCAACACAAAGCTCAATTAAACTTTATTAAAGAATCTTAACTTCATTAGCCTAAAAACCTCGAAATGCGATTTCTGTTCATCAAAAAATATTTGCCAAAGACTTAATATTTACATAAGACTTCGCAGGCTCTGTTAAACTTCATCGAATTAAGAGATGAGGTTAACAGAGATCGTCTTTGCCAAAGATATCTAAATATCAAAGGTGTAAGATATCAAATTGTGAAAAGAGCTCTGTTGTATTCCATTTCGCCTCTTCCGCATCACTGTCAAACTGGAAACCCCGCAACTCCTCGTCCATGCTTAAGACGAACTCCAAAAGAGCATTGTCCAGCCATGTTGTTTTGTCTGGGCAGACAAATCCTCCTTCAAAGAATCCAAGATGTCCTCCGTGTTTGGTCACAACAAATATCACTTCGTTATTTGTATCTTGATGGGACAAACAATTATCAGTCTTGGACTTCTACTTTACAAAAGCAACAGCTTTGATAAACGTTTAGGGCTGTAATTTTAAAAAAATGCGATCTGGCTAAACCAAAGTGCCTTGGGAGGTATGACTTCATCGATGTTAGAAACTAGAATAAATGTTCCTATTGACTCCATTAACTAAAAGCTAGATCAGTCATTCTTAAACTCCGGCCCGCACCAAAATTTCATCCGGCCCGCCGAATACTTTTTATCTCGAAAATATTTTTTGCCAACATTTTCAAAATTTGGAATTCGACTTATCTTTGGTTTTTTTGTCCCCACCAATATTTTTCTTTTTTTCTGTAGCAACTTTTAAATGCGTTTCGTAGACAGTTATTGGTCAACAAGAGAGTACCGAAATAGAAAATGCTTTATTTAATCAATTGATCGTTTTATAGCGTTTAACTAACTGTTTTTTAATTTGTTTCTCTTCCCCATCTTACACGCTGTTATGCTAAGAATACTCTAAAACCTTGCAAGACTTTCCTTTTTCATGTCAAAAGACAAAGCTATGGAACCTAGTTATGAAAGAATATTGCCTTTAAATTTCTCCCGTTTAAATCTATTTGAGGTGCTGGCCATTCCTACATTAACATAACCTAAAATTTTTCTTGCCGCCAACCTGGTTGCGGCCTTTACTAAATACATTCACAAACACAAGATTTTGACCTTTATTTAGAATACATTGCGCAGTCCCTCGACCTGATTTCAGCCGCGCTTCAAATCGATCCAACAAGGGACTAACGAAGAATAACGTTCTAGCCTAAAAAACAGCATAGAACGATCTTCTGACTCAGCTTGGTACAGAAAATATAAAATTACAAACCTTTGTGAAAACTATTTTTTGGGTTTATGCGAAGATAGGCAGGCATGAAATAAAAGGACTGCTAAGATCCTATCACTGACTTAGCCTGGTAAAAATGAGATCTGAGTTTCATTTTGAGCAACCAAGGTATGTAAAAGTTGAAAACCAGAGACCCCCGAAGAAAATCTATATGTTTTTCTGGGCCGGCACTTAAAATAATTAAAAACCCCTGAGCTAAATAAAGAGTCCAGCCTTAGTTTGCTGTCGAGAGCTAAAGGTCTAAATTTCCGCGAGTAATTAGTAAAAGAGAAGAAAAACAGGCTAACTGACGCAGTAATCCAATTTGACAACGATTGGTAGCAGTGCGAAGCCTATGGACTGGGTTTCGCATTATTGTCAACTTTTTGACGCATTTCCTATTTCATCCTGAACAACATGAAAAGATAATCAAATTTATCTAGCGGAAACGTATAATTCTCATTAACTGAAAACGTTAAGTTTAAAAAGACTCGAGGATAGCGAATAAATAAACTGCGAATCCAATCATAAATCTATCATTTAAATGTAAAAGACATTAATCCACAGCAAAGCAATGATTTATTAAACTGATGTTGTGAAATTCATACAAATAATACTCACCCACGAGTTTCTTTGGAGAATCCAATAGAAGTTCTGGAACCAGCGGATCATCAAGTGCATTCAACAGCAACAATGGGATTTTTATCTTTGAATAAAAAATTGCGAAGGCCATTATTGAAAATTGGAGACGCCATTTTGATTAACGTAAAAAGAAGGTTATATAAAAAATAACTTGCTTCATAGAACCACGTGTATGGCAAAACCACCTTTTGCTTCGAATGGGGGTAGAGCCAGCGAGGGGCTGTCGATGCATAATTTGTCGACTGTCGATGTAGAATTTTGTCGATTTGAACGAAAACTTTAAAAGTTTCATAAAATTGTGCAAATAATTTATATAATAGTTAAAAAACCGTTTTAAAATCATCCATCTGCATTTTAAAAAACACTCAGACGAATATAACATTTATGCTTTAAAAAATTGCACCGATCTTAGAGGCAAATGCTGTCGAAGTTGTCCGGGCGGGACAAACGAGAATCGCTCTTCTTATAATTCTAAAGATAAATTATTCAATACAATTCTTGAAATACTGTTATGAAATAAACAATTCAAACCATTAGCTAAAATTGCGGAGTTTGAAGGGCAAACATTTCTTATATCTTTTGCTTAAGAAGATGAATCTTGAGTCATCTGTTACCTTTTGCATGTAATTGGCGGAACTGCACCATTTATAAAAATGATTAACGTCATCAAAGCTCGCAAAACGCCTGAGGAAAAGCAAAACAAATTAACTAGTAGTGAAAAATGTTAAAGAAACGAAGAACTTAAATTATGAGTTAGGACAAAGGACTGATGAGACCGGACTTAAAGAAGTTTCTTTCTTTTCAGAATGTTTAATATTACTCATCTGCGATTTCAGGATTGACAAATTGATTCTTTTGTCACTGATCAAGTTCATCGCCCCAAACCATAACAAATTACCAGCAACAAATGAAACCTGGTATTGGCAATGTAAATTAAAGTCTGGAGTGAAGTCAAATCTAAAACACCTTACCCTGCCGATTTCAAAACACACTGTTATCACACCGGCAGAAGCAGAGAGGAAGGCGGTAAATATGGACTGAATTTTGAAATAAAAAACAAAGAAGTTAAAAAGAAAGCACACGAGTCGACGACGCACAAAAAGATGACGCACGAAGGTGACAATGTGCCTCTAGATATTGACGCATCAAGTTCATCAAAGACTGAGTGGCTATAGGTGCAGGAATAATTTTGAGCTTATTTTAGAGGAAAGAAAGCGACTGGCACGCCATGTATCGACATTGCCACTGATTGACGATCACCTATGTATTAATCAAAGGTCTGGTGAGAGGAAATCTTCAATAGAGGCTTAGGCTAAGAATAAGGTTCCAAAACCCTCGTTGTTTTGATGGTTCTTACTTGGACAACTCTGAGTCAGGGTTAAAAAGAAAACCTGCTATTTTCCGTCTAAGGAGGACTGCCACGTATATTTTCTTGCTGTTTTCTCATCATGCCAAACGTTTTAAGAACAGTCTTTCCTAAAAATGTTTAGTGCAAACAAAATGTTTTGCAAAATGTGCCTGCAAGATCTTGTTAAAATGTGGAAACTGAAACCGATTAAAGTGAGGGACTAGAACTTTTTTTATATCTGTTCAGAATACTTTTGGCAAATCTATTTGAAAGAGTATTTTGGCTTCAGAACAGTACGGAATTCAGTTTCATTTCTTTTTCATGAGTCATTTTTATTGTTCAGAGACTAGCAAAATTTGGCTGATCTATTTTAAATTAAACTAACTATTGAAAAATGATAGTTTTATCAATAGATATAGCACTATACAGTTTGAATACACTTTGACATAAGGAAAATCTGGCTCCGAGTTTCTTATTTTTTCCAAAACTTTTGATGCAATCGAGTCCTTAGAGTCATTCAAGCGACAAACGAAATTTCAGTCTTGTCTTAATGTTTTCCCAGATTCCTTCAAATATTGTTTGATACTATCCTAATGATTCTTTCATCTTTTTTCAATATTTTGACCATCTCTGTCCGCTTCTCAAAGACTGGCCAATGTCCATTATTCGGGATTTTGTACAATGTGCTTCAAGGGCTGCAACATGGGCAGCACAGCTCTCAGTTCTGTTGAGTGCAAGAGATCTCAACTCGATCAATTCTCTTACAATCTTCTAAGTTTTCTCTTCGTTCTCACTCATACATTGTTTGGTAAAT
The DNA here is from genome assembly GCF_013076305.1 of Rhopilema esculentum. Next base: position 14,176,685 of record NW_027019317.1, read on the forward strand.
CAAAGCCTTTTCATAAATTTTGTCAAAGACTGCATTGCTTTCGAAATCATCCTATCTATATTTTCATACGTAGGATTCATTTCATCATTCTCATTATCTTGTCACCTTGTATTATCCTCAAGATTTGACTGCGCTATTGGAATGCCATGGTATGTATTACTAGACCACGTGGTCCTGTTGGGAAACCCCTCTTCATCTATCGTTACAAGTATCCTAATAGATTAATTCCAATGAAGACAACATTAAATTACATCGACATGGTGAAACTTGTACCTCAATTGTTTCTCAAAATTGTCAAACAATTGGAATAAATTGAAAAAGCTCATTTTTCAGATGCGCCGCAAATGAAATCTGATCTTTATGGTTTGCCCGTCGTTTCTAAAAGTCTAAACACTCCAAGAACACGCTGAATACCCCAAGAACACCCTAAGAACAAGCCATTAAATGGCTGAACACCCTTTAAAGCATATCAAAATCAGCATATCGTTCGAAAAATAATTTGATTAATCAATCAAAATTTATTTTGGAGTTCACACTTTTGGCGCGCAAAACATCAATTGGTTGTAACATCACCAACATCATTAGACTTATCAGGCCCTTTTCCCCCCAAAATTAAAGTCTTACTGTAGCTATATGACGCACACACTGAATCATCGGCTACCAATAATTCACTGATATCTGAACAGTTCGATTCTACTGTAATGGCTGGTCGGCCTAAAAGAGAAGTCGAAGTCGGCAAGATTTACGCTGCTTGTTCAAAGGAAACGAAAGAGCGATATTTTAATTGTCGAGCGCGATGCCATCAAAGCAGAAATGGAGACTTTTTACAACGTTTGCTTGATATTATCGAAGACATTTCTGAAGAAGCTATCCAACAAGCCAATGATCATGATAGACCGCCCGAAGATAAAGCGAATGTCAAAAGCTCGTCTGTCGAAGGAATGCCAGAAACTGACAGAATGCAAGACATAGAATATGTTCGTGTTATTCACAAAATCAGCAGCGAAGTAACCTCTGCTCTCGAAAAGACAGTTTAATTGACATACTTGTTGTGCCTGAACATATGTTCGGGTATACTACTTGTTAATATGTCAAATCAATCAGCTGCATTTTTTCATTTTATAATATATTTAATAATAATAATATAATTTTCTTCTTGAATGGGTTTATTTACTGTGTTGGTAATTCGTATCAAACAGATAAGCGCGTCTAGTGTGAGACCGCCCAGGAAGGCTTCTTGCAACAAATGATCAAAACGAGGCTATCAGGTAATTTATAACGACAGTAAGACTTGAATTTTGATTGATTGACAAAATTAGTTTTCGAACGATATGCCGATTTTGATAGGTTTTGAGCGGTGTTCAGCGGCTTAATGGGGATTTTATGGCTTGCTCTTAGGGTGTTTCTGGGGTGTTCAGCCTGTTTTTGGAGTGTTCTGTCTTTAAGAAATGACGTCTACAATCGCCGCTCGCGCATATTGACGAAGCCTGTTTAAGAAGGCTTTTCATTGAAATATTATTGCTCGTGTTGTGACCTATGCCATTGGCGTACTTTTTGGCGTAGGGTGCCTGTTGGCGTGCCCATGGCGTAGGGTGGCGTACGGTGCCTTTTTGCGAAGGGTGGTGTACCTGTTGGCGAGCCAATGTTGTTAATCTGGTGCAGCAATGGCCTAGCACAGAACAATTTTGCGTAGCAATGGCGTAGTCTTGGTGTACTTCTGCACCACAACAAAAAACTTAAAGAAAGAAAAATTGCACTAGCTTTGCGTCCAAAACAATTGCATCAAGATTACTTCCACAATTATTCTTGCAACTATTTGTAGGGTAAATGTAAGGGTCCTCCGTTCGCAAATTTTCAGATTTGTCGGCAAATAAACGATGACTCAGCCACTTTGTCAACAAATGGGATTTGAGCGCACTAGCGATGGTCCTGGAACTGCTTAAGAAATTTTGTTTTGCCTACAAGAACTATCAATGCTGGCAAAGTCTACCATATTTATGGATGATAATGATGTAGGTATTTTGTATAGTATATTAAATATGACAAGGGGATGAAGTAAATAGAAATATTTTTATCTGACCCAAATTATCTTGAAAGTAACCTTAAAAAAATAGTTGCAAAAAAATCATGATGAGTTTGTTTTGAGCGCAAAGCTAACGCAATTGTTCTTTCTATACGTTTTTTGTTGTGGTGCAGATGTACACCAAGCCTATGCCATTGCACACCAAAGTGATCTGTAGTTAGCCATTGCTACGTTTAATGTACACCAAGCCTATGCCATTGCTACGCCAAAGTGATCTGTAGTTAGCCATTGCTACGTTTAATGTACACCGTTGCTACGCCACAAGGTAGGCCAACCCTACGCCAAAAGGTACGCCAATGGCGTAGGCTACGTTTTGTCGCAACGCCTATTACAACAATTCAAATAGCAAATATTAGGCAGCCTAGCTTTGATATGATTGGTTGCTTTATTATCGTAACTTGTATAAGATCTGTAGCATTTGCAAAACACCGCTAAAGTGATGCTTTGTGCTGGATTCAACGAATTCAAGTTCAGATTCGGTTTGGCCATATCTTAGAAAATTAATAAGGGAACTCAAAGAGAAAACTGACAAAGATTTACCTAATTACAGTGCTATCCAATTCCTGTAAACTAGATGATGACGATATTTTTCTCCAATCCAACCTTTCAAACGATCCCTTTCTTTCGAATTCTAAAAAGCTTTTTCGGTGCCTTTGTGTGATTAATTTTTTGTAATTTCTCGTTATCAGCCAGTTATAAAAACGACGAAGGCCTTTCCATTCCATCATCAGCGGAGACGCTCTGTAAACAACAAAAGTTTCTTAATTTCATTAACACTTGAAGTCAAAATATTGATCATGGCAGAAATTCGAGTCTTGCAAATCATATGAGAAAATAAATAAAAGTTAATTTTTAAAGAAAGATAATCTCCTGTGTGCTTAAACATTGAAACCCAGAGAAAACATGTGAATACTCGCTAAACATACTAGTCCAGCTCTATCTTTTCTCGTCAAAGAGGGATGTTTGAGGTGAAATTTGAAACCTCTTTATGAATTAAATGCATGCAAATGCAACAAAGCTGACACCGACTTGAAAACAAGTTGGCAGAGCACATTTTCTGAAAACAGTTTCTTTAAATAAAAGGTGGTACACTTCAACTACATTCAAATATGACCTCGTACCACAAAATTTTTAAGCTTTTTAAACAAAAATGGATAGGAAAGTGCTATTTTCAATGATTACCGCGGGTTGTAAGGCTATAGCATGGCTTTTATTGATAGGCCGTGGCTTGAATTGCTTTGGGATTAGAAGGGATAAGAAGGGATTAGAAGGGGTTATTTGTTAGAAACTTCAGGACATATCAAGACAAACCTATTGATGTAAGCAGGAAAGATCATTATCCAGCAAAACCTGGTCATTGACAAACAAAGTTTTCTCACCCCCTGACTCAACTTTGCCGAACCAAGAGCTAAACCAAAAGTTAAATGTTTTTGTCATTTCTTAAGAGTGAATATTTGCTACCATACAAAAATTTTGAAATACTTCACTTACTTTACCACGTCATATCCTTGACAAATTGACAAAGCAAATGAAAAGAACTTCTGACGAACTGGTTGTTCTCCGAGATACTTCAGCAGCACATTTCCTCCCATTGAAAAACCAATGCCAATTAACTTTCTTCTTGGAAATCTCTCGTTCAGGTCCTTAACAACTAAATGCAAATCTGCTGTGCATCCTTGAAAAATATGATAGAAAAAAGGATATGAAAATATGATAAACAGTACAAGAAAAAAGGTCCTGAGCAAGAAAGGGATTTATTTACAAAATGGATAGGACTTCTCAGTTTTGACACAGATAAATCGAGAAATACCTTATGAATTTCATAAATAAAATTTACCAAGTTTACATCAAGTTTACACTGAGAGGGGGTTGGGAGAAGGTCATTTGCTCTGAGGGCACAAAGTGTCCGTATGGGTTTGGTGTGTTTTTATACCCTGTGGATATAGCCAAATAACAAGGACAAAAGGCAGTTCAGATCATATTTTTCTACGAGAAGAATTATGTTAAGGGCCCTTTGGCAGCAAATGGAACAATGTCAGCAAAACTGCATGAAAGAGTCTCCTAATATAGAAGGGCTCCAAATTTGAAATGCCCTGCAATATAGCTCTTTGACAATTGTTAAGAATTATAAATACATTCCAAAAAATGAAAATGTCAGAGGTTCAGGCCTTGAGAGAGTTTCTTACTTTCTCCGTTACAGCCATAGAAAAATATAATTTGATGCAATCCATTAAGCTTCAACAAGTAGTCTTGAAATTGCCGGTAGAGGAAAATCAATACCAAATTAAGAAACATTTCTTTAAATAATTCTTTAAATAATTTTTATTTGTACGGTACTCAGGCTAACTTTGATTTTACTTTTGAGCCACCTGAACGAAGAAGGACAGGTTCCTTTTAAATGTTTTGGTTTCAAGGATGGAAGTACCCCGAAAGGTTTGGCATTGCATCAGTAAAGATCGCCTCCCAGTTATCTCTGACGAATTTTATATTCTCTCTGAATAAGTTTATTGACTCCTCCGTATTTTCATCTGCTTACAAAGCAACTGCTTGCTTTATGTTTAGAATCTAAATAACTATGCAGTAATCAATAAAAGATGTTTTGAAACTATTTGGAAATGTTTAAAAGCGAAATTTGTTTTATCTCTTCAACGCCTTTTCTGTTGTCTTAGTCTAGGCTGCCTATAGAAAGTCGGTTCACGCTTGCTGTCCCTCGGTTTAAAGCAGAAATGCGCCAAGAACAAAGTGAAGAACAAAGTAGAAATGCGCCCGTCATACCTGAGATAATCAGCGGCCCACAATGGCTCTAAAAAGGGCCTACATCAAGAATCTGACCAATGTTATGTAACTCGCTTTGTCTGTCAGTTATAGCCAGATGCTAGCCAAATTGAATGATAATAAAATACAATAAATTTCAAACTGCAAAAACTTCTGTGACGAAGGAATTTGCCATTTTGTATAAGATATAAAGACATACCATAAGTAAAAATCCTTGGCGATGTCAACTTTACAATTGGGTGTGCACCAAGATGATTGAAAACAGCGATGTCAAAGCCATTATCAAGCAAAATTTCTGTGAACGCTTGGATGTATACGGTCTTGGAAGAATTTGCAATTCCAGGCACAATAAGCACGATGTTTTCTTTGTCTGACTAGATTTTGAAAAAAAGGAAACGTTTGTTGCAATGAAGAAGATTACACTAAATGTTGCAGAAAAAAATTGGCAGTAAAGCAAGTCATCTAGTGTAGAGTAACAGATAAACTAGGCCTGAATTGGCAGTTCAAGTGAAGTTTTTCTTGACAAAATCTCTTCAATGTTCAAAAAATCTCTTCAATAAAACAACTAGGCCATCGTCAATAATGAGACATTTAAAGACAAATGATCTGCAGCAATAGAAGATAAATTCAAAAGCAGCTCAAATTACAGCTGTAGGAGAAGAAAAGTTGGTGGCAGGCACTGCTGGGTGGAGGTGGGAAAGAGTATCGGGCATTTGGACTGGGGGCTTCAACAGGCATAACCCTCAGCAAATGTTTTAAAAGCAAACCTTAATTCTTTCTGCATAATTTCCTTCTTTCTTTCTAAGTATCGTTATGTCTATTTTCTACAAATAAGTATTAAAATCCATGATTTCTTATCTATTAAAATCTAAATTTTTAGAAAAAGATTACGTCCAAAAAAGGAAAACCTAGACAGTTTCAAGCAGGGTATGTGGTCAAAACACCAGGTGCATGCCACGAAAAATGATGTTAACAAATATTCCAAGCAAGGTTCCACTGATCTCAAAAGCAGTCTTCAGAAACGGGAATATGAGGTATTACTTTTTTCTGATAGGGGTATTACAGTATAAACAGTGGCAATAGTCAGTCTTTAAGATACAACATTTTGAAAAATGCCCTAGACATTATGCTACTGACATCAAATGTGTAGTTGCTACCGGCTAGTAGGCAATACCCATTATGGGGACTGTACTATAACATAAGATTAGATTAGATTAGATTAGATTAGATTGGATTAGAATTAGATTAGATTACAGGCATTTACTAAGCTATAGGTAGGTGAAGCATTAAATGTGCAAGAAGAAACTTCAGATGTTGTTATAAAAATATCACTGTTTATTATACACAGGTTTACTGGCTTTGAAAGAATGCAGACATTCCAGATGCCTACTAGGGCTTATCAGCAACATGCTTTTGGAATCCTTATTTGCTATTGGTTGGTTGGATATAAGGCAGCAAATCACACTTACATTGCTGGTTGCAGCACATTGATTTTTGCTGTAGTAGTTGTAAGTAACTGTGGCACCATCAGATGCATAGAGTGTGTGCAGTCGGCTTTTCAGTAGTCCTGGCTTGCCAGCTCTTCCAATTGCAGCATGGATGATTGTCTGAATGTGTCCATTTTTGCCCCAAAGGGAGGTTGGCTTGTATCTATAAGAAAAAATCCTTTCAATGATTAAAGCTGGAGAAAGCCAGATTAAAGGAATGTTCTCCTAGCAATGTCTGGTATTTTTTGCTTATGTTTTATGATAACAAGTTATGTATCATTCTGTAATGCAGCTTGCATATGGCTGCGTTTGTATCAAAATACATCTCAGCTTGAAGACTGTTAGACCTGCACAAACCAATCTCGGGGAAAGTCCCGAAAAAATATTAAATTTCTCTGTGCATGTGGCACTACGAGCGAGTCAATTCAACACCCAAGTATAGTAACACAGCCAACGTTGATGTTAAACTAAGCCATTATTGGTACTTGATTTGCTTGATGTTAACATCTAACAATTTTGGAACAAAGTGGCAATCTCTCTCTGATACTACATAGTTGCCAGAGGAAAAGATGGTCAAGAAGGCATGGCAGTCCAATTGTGACAAACACCCAGAGTTTCACATTTACATATTTCAGAAACCTTGCAATACCAGATACCAAGCCTTGAAAGACAAAACATATATCAGAGACACTTTAAAGATTGTGTCATTGGAAAACATGGTCTAAATATTATGCTTAAACCTTGCTGTCCTTCCATGATTAAAAATCGGAATTTCTTTGTGAATTGTTGACAAAAGGGGTATAACTTAGGAAAAAAGGCATTTAGAGAACATTCTACCACAGAATGACATATCCTACAAAATGACCTATCCTCCCCTACATTTGTACATTTCATTTCAAACCACAGCATGACATACCCTAAAAAATCACCATTGTGTTTGATGAACTAAGACCCATTTGCTGATATACTGATAATGAACCTATAAAAATATTACATTGTATGTTTGGGTAAATAGGATTCACACTTATCAGAAGACTTATACTGAATCTTTTCACTCAGTGGTGGACAATTGGTCAAATATTGGGGGGAAGCTTATTGTTTCGTCAAGTTGACATCACATTTTAACACTCATTCCCTTTTCCCCTTCCCAGGCAACCAACCCCCTCTTCCCCCTCCTAGGCAACCAACCCCCTCTTCCCCCTTCCTAGGCAACAACCCCCTCTTCCCCTCCGAGGCAACCCAACCCCCCTCTTCCCTCCCAGGCAGCCCAACCCCACTTCCCCTCCTAGGCAACCCACCCCCCTCTTCCCCTCCCAGGCAAACCACCCCCGCTTCCCCCTCCTAGGCAACCTACCCCCCTGTTCCCCTCCCAGGCAACCTACCCCCTCTTCCCTCTCCCAGGCAACCCACCCCCTCTTCCGCCTTCCAGGCAACCCATCCCCCTCTCCCCCCAGGTTTCTGCCACTGTGTTCACTGTTGAATCTCTTACTATACAGTCTTACCAAAAGCTGTGACCCAGCATTTTATCTGATAATTTAAGACAAATCTGATAAAGATGACCAATATTTTGTTCCCTCCTGACCAAGCAATTTCAGTTGATTACAATGATGTTAAAAAGAAAATTCATTCCGATTACATTTTAAATTATCTCCATTTACAGAGATTTTAACTAATTTCATTCGCAAATGGCTTGATCACCAATCAACATCAAATTGTTTTCTTCTATATTGGTGTGAGCTCAAGCCAAAGTTTGTAGTCACTCTTTTGGATTGTAAGCAATTTTGTGAGATCAATTATGTGGCAGATCAATTAGATCAATTAATTAGATTACTTTGTGGCAAGTATTGATTTAAATCAATTTGTACCAGGAATTTGGCAATCAACTTCAATGATTGATTCTAATTATTGACTGCATAACAAGACCATCCAGACACAACCACCCCAGCTTATTAACTAGAAACAAACTTTCTAACCCATCTTGCCCTATTGTCATAGACTGTGACACATGACTGCAAAATATTTTGTTTTGAATCATCCATTCTGCCATACTTAAGTTGCTGCTTGTAAGCCCCCTAGGCCCCACCCCCAACCGTTACTTTGGACCTTGTTTTAAAATGGTTGAAAATGTATTTACACACTGGCAATCACAAGCAAATCTTGGGTTGATAATCAGCCAATCAGGTCGTTGAGTTGATTAGTGTTTTTCTGCAGTTTTAAAGTATATCTTTTAACATTGTTATTACTGGCTAACATAGGTGAAACTTAATGACATTACATCATAATCACCTAGGCAGCTATAAAATATTTTAATGCATATTCAAGCATCCAAACCAATTACTTGTAATTAAACCCTTTATGAAAAAGGTTGGAATATTTGTGAGTAAGGAATATATGCTTTTAAAGTTTAAATTTAGGGAATGCAATTCATTTCGAAATTCCTTTTCGTTAAAATCTAAAGTTTGACGAGGGTCTGCTTGTTTCTATCAGGTCTCTACTGAATCTAATTGTTCTTTTAGCTAGCTTATTAATTATAGATTCAACCCGGTAAAAACATCATTAATTATAGATTGCAGGCTTGTACATTAATATAAAGAAAACAATGCAGGATGAATTCTTGAAATTCGTCGTTTCTTTTCCCATACGGCCTTCTATTTCAGGTTAACGACTAATATGCGGGATACAACTTACGGTTCCTTCAGCTTCCTGCATCTCTCTAAAGCCAACTTGCTTGTCTTTCCAGCTTCACTAACATAAATCTGCGGCTTTTCGCATTTTTCTCCCAATTTCAGGATGAACTTGCATATCACCGTAACAATAATAACAAAGATTGTTGAAAGAAGGCCAAACCCATCCAACCTCAAATCAACTGGAGCCATTTGTGACCACCATAGAATGTTTACCTCCCTTTTTTCTTCCTCGCCCTTACGTCATCTCACTTAGAATCTATCTCGAGGCTAAAAGCTATGAGGTCTTATTGTAGTTGTAGTTGTAGGAGCTGTGCTGTTCGACCTGATAGTCATCAATAAGCATGATTAATAGTCATAAATTAGCATGATTAATTATTTCAAGAAAAGGGTTAGGGTTAGGTTTAGGGTTAGGTATAGGGTAAACTTATTACGTCATCAGGTCGAGCAGTATGAAAACTAGACAGCTCCTTATTGTTAGTCTATCTTCTGACGTCGGATACCGTGATGCCTCGAATAAGCGCTTATTGAATTTTTGAGGCTCTAGGGTGGGCGTTTATTCGAGGGGGCTCTTACTTGAGGGGGGGGCGCTTGTTCGAGGCATTACGGTATATCTATTTTGTGAATTTTTTATGAGCACACGCCTCTTCCATTTAAGATTTTAATAATTTGGCCGTGTTCTGAAATTTATGAAGCAAACCAAAACCAAAGCTAGATTTGGGTCCCATCTTTTAACTGGAAATGTAACTGGAAACTTTTCGTTGTAATGAAAGGGTTCGACTGTACTGATGCTGGAAACTGTACCGATCAGGTGATGTAGCTGTGGCTTATTCATCTTTTTATTAAAGAACATGACAAGAATCTCCACCTGAGCCGTAGTTTTTGCTATTGATTTGAATTGTAGGACATTAAGGTTTCGATTTGCGAATGTGGGACAAAGACGACATACAGTATCTCGGATACAGTTTTTAACTAAATCTATTGTCTTCTGCATGCAAAAACGTGGTTATCAGCGAACATGATTGACAAAAATGCAGGAAGTAATGATATTGAAACTTCCTTCACAATTCGGTTGATGACACATTCACTTTTAGAGAAAACAATTATGTGGAGAGTCATTAGACACCTCCTTCGTGACTCTTACACATAAATAACGTCTAAATGGATTGGAGAATGAATAATCCGTTGCCGTTTCTTCGGTATTTTTATATCCGCCTAAATACAAGTTGAAATTTGGAATATAATTGCTTCTTCACACAACTAGATGTCGTTACAGTGGCCTGCTATTGAAGTATGACTCTCTTTAAACCACAACGTTGTCGTCTACGTATTGCTGAAACATGAACGCTGTCATTTCAAACTTATATGCATACGTACACACATACATGCACATATTTGCAAATAAGGTAAGAATGCTGATGTGAACCTGAGCTACTGTAAACTGAAATAACATAAATAAATATGCAAAGAAGCTTGGTAACTGTGCATATTTGAAAAAATGTTTAATGAAGTAAAGGTTTTAGATCCTTAAACGAGTTTCGTACTTGTTTTTTAACATATTTCCCAAAACAGACATAGCATATGCAACCCAAGGCATTATTGACTTTTAATAGATCTCTTCTGTGGCATCTTTGATAAGAACATCCATCTATTTTTGTCGCTTCATCTGGTCTTATGGGAATCGACAGATACTAAAGTTGTTACAAAAGTGGCTTAAGCCATTTGCAATTAATTATTGGTCAGTAAATGAGCGTCTGGGTGATATAACGTTTACTAATTGCTGTGTAGATTATACTTACTCTGTTAAATAATTTTTAATGCTATTTCTCCGCCAAAATTTGCTATGAAAAGGCACTAAAGGGACCCTCCGAATGGAAAAAAATACATTTTGAACACGGTTTGATTTTTTCTCCTTCCTTGGACTTTGTTATCAGTTCAGGTTTGTCATCAAATCGTAAAATTGCTATTCAATGTTTTCGTCATTATCTCAATTATTTAGGTTGCTTTGAAAAAAGCAAACATTTAGAAAACTACCTGCGATTCTGCTATCGAGCAGCATTTACTGGAAAACCCAGATTGTTCAAAAAAATATAACGGGAGCATGTTTCGGATAGTTGGTAAAGCCCGATCGTCGTTTCACCTAGCAGTTTTGGAATCTATCTACATAAGCTTGAAAAAACCGCTACTGTGTAGACAAAAGGAGTTCGCTTTCACTTTAGGACTCCACTGGTAACCTTCTCAATAGGCAAGCGGCACTGATTGCAACTTCTCAACAGTCATGTGCTCGTGTTTCTGATTGGCCTATTTCGATCCACAACTGGGTATATATGTTTCCTAGCGTAGAGTTTTCGATCTATGTTCTGACGTTTTAAACTCTGAAGAGTGTCAGACGAAAAGCTTTAGTTTACTAAATGTTTGCTTCTTATAAAGCCATTTTCAAGTTTTGTACCATCAAAAGATTGTTCAATTATCTAGGTACTGAAATTTTTTAAATAGAAATGGAGAGAGAAGACAACCCTGGTGCAAGCCTCATGCACTTTTGAACTAAAGACTTTGCTACCAACAACTGAATTCTTTGTCGTATCGGATTTTCTTTTCCTCCCACGGAGCTTTTTGATAAACTTGTTGAGGAAAGCAGCTTCCCAGATGATATGAAAAATGCTGATGTTTCTTCACTCTTCATCAAGGATGATAATATGAGCAAAAAGAATTATAGACCAATAAGTCTTCTTCCTACAATCGCGAAAATATTTGAGTGATTAATGCATAAACAATTATCTGAACTTGCTGCACGCCTTTTTTCATCACTATTAGGAGGGTTTAGACAAGAGTACGACAAACAGCATGTCTTGTTGAGCTTTTTGGAATACTGTAAGAACAGCATTGATAACAAGAGATATGCAGGAACATGGATATTTCAAAGGCTTTTGATTGTGTAAACCATGGTCACTTGATAGCAAAACTGAATGCCTATATATGGACTTAATATGGATGCCTTTCAGCTCAAAAGAAGCTATCTTTTAAATAGACAACAGAGAGTAAAGATCAACAGCTCTTTTAGTGATTGGAAAGAAATTAAAATTGGAGTACCCCAAGAATCAGTCCTAGGGCCTTTACTGTTTAATTTATTTATAAATGACATGTTCTGGTTCGCAAATTGCCCAAAGATCTGTAACTTTGCTGATGATACCACAATCTTTGCATGCCATCCGGATCTTGATACTATTACCAAGAAATTAGAAGAAGACAGCTCTGTGACAACTTTTTAAAATTAAATGATGACAAATGCAACCTAATGATATTTGGTGATAAAAGTACTGAAGCAACAGTCACAATTGGAAATTTAAAAATTAATGAAAGTGATTACGAAAAACTGTTAGGTGTGACTTATGATAAGAAATTAAGTTTCAAAAACATATTGAGGATTTGTGAAGAAAGGCCAACCAAAAAATTCACACGCTTGCTCGCTTGTCTAATTACATTGATCCTGTCAAATCAGAAATTTTCATAAAATCTTTCATCAGGTCGCAATTTAAATATTGTCCATTTGTATGGATGTTTCATGATAGAGCAACAAATTCAAAGTTGAATCGCATTCATGAAAGAGCGCTGCGATTGGTATGCAAAGATAGTGAATCAGAACTAGCCGAGTTGAAGAAAAAATATGGAACTAGGAATTCATCAGCACAATCTGCAACTGCTAAAGATTGAAATATTCAAAACGAAAAACAATCTGAATCCAACATTTATGAAAAACATTTCTACTGAGAGAGATATTCAATACAATCTGAGAAGTGAAAATCATTTGCCGTTGCCAAAAGTGAAGACATCATCATACGGGATAGAGAATATTCAGTACAGAGGTCACCATTTGTGGTCCTCATTACCAAGGGAAACTAAAGATTCCAACACACTTGTCGAGTTCAAACAAAAAATAAATTTATGGCATGGAAATACTTGCATCTGCAGATTGTGCAAAATTTTCATTAAAGATAAAGGGTTTTTATAGGTTTCGTATGGACATTGTAAAGTAGGTTTTAAATTACTTTGCTTGCGTTAATTAGCTTATTAGCTATATGTATATTTTTGTTCTTTCTTGCCAACGTTAAAGAAATTGTTAATGATATCAGAATGTAAAGCTATCATCATGTTTAACAGTTTGTGATCGATGTTTATAATATGTCTTTTCATTCTTTCTAATTAGGCTTCTCTTGCATTCAGGAAGAAGAAAGAGAAGTCGACCGGAAAGATCGGCCAAATTCCCTTTCTAACCTCTTTGAACATAATGTTCGCCAACGTCTTTGAACATAAAGTATAACTAGATTTCATCCACGCATTACATAGAATCGTTTGTATCAAGGGACGCTTAAAAGTTCGATAACTGGTAACAAGCAGTGTAATCCAGAGTCAGGGATCATTTCATTTCTTCTTCATTCTAAGCCTTTGCAAGCGCCAGCAGTGTGAGAAGAACCACTGACCATGTGGACATGAAGATATCGTTATGCAAGTCCTTATTAAGAGAAGACCACCCACTGCCCCCTATGATGCAAATCCTTATTAAGAGAGAAATCACCCACTGCCCCCTATGGCAAAACCATCCAAGCACTCTGGATAAGTGTTCAAACAATTGGCTAAAGGTCCATAATCCTCCAATGGCCTAGGTACTCATGTACACGTTGTCTCGGCATCCAATCACCTTTTGCACAGAAAATCTTCGCAAACACATAAAATAGCAACTTACACTCAGTGGGTGCAAGCAGTGCGCTTGCTAGCTCTTCGCTCTAGAGAGGTGTTCAGACCTCATTTGCCAACATAGTGCGTAAGATAACCTTCCTTTTTCTCGCCATGTTTGAATATTCACCGAAGAAGCACCCACACGTGGCTAAAAATCCTCGTTTTTGAGATAAGACCCTGTTCAAAATTGCAATTTACAGTAGATTAGCCTCAGCTTGTTCTTAATTTGTTCTCAATTTGTTCTTAATTTGTTTTTAATTTTTGACCAATTTGAGGCTCATATTTTATTAAAATTGTTGTTATAATAAAAGAGTGTATACAGAGATATGCAGAGGTTTAATATGACAAAAACCAATTTCTCCAGCACACTCTTTCTCTATAATCAATCGCTTTTTGCACAGAAATCTTAGCAAGTGTTAAACAGGAAAACCACTGCAAAATAAATCTCCTGCTGTGTAGTCGAAAAGTTTAAAGAAGTATTACGCAAAAGTTGACAACAGAAACAGAATTTCATTAGTTTTTCTTAAGAAATGTAAACTATTTTCTGCTTTTTGATTCATCTTTGCATTGTACATTTAGCTATCAAAACATGTATGCATAATGTGTAAGTAGGAAAAACCGCAGGATAGGCTGTCCGCCGGATTCTGTGAATCTTGCAATGAGTGTTGTTATGAAAGATATAGAGGAGCAACGCAATACGACGACCGACGAGAATCTAATGTCACGAGATAAAATTTTCAAAATGAATTAAATTTAAGAAATATACTACTATTTCGCCCCGGCATACAGGGCTTCATCAGAGTAAATGAAACGTGAAACATTTAGTAAATAAAGAGTAAATAAATTTGAAATGTGAGATGGTGATGCCGGATTGGTGGATGTTGAATTGTGTGAATGCAGCGCAGTGGAGAAAAAATGGGATGATGGAAGTGGGGGAGGGAAGGGTGGTGGGTGATGTAAGGGGATGTGGGTGGTGCTATGGAGATTGATGCAATGGGATAATAATGATGACTATGAATATGAATATAAAAAAACAAAAATAATAATAATAATAATTATGATTGAACTAAGAATAATGGAATGATGATGACAGTAATGGTGGTGATGATGATTATAATGGTAGGGAAAAAATGATGAGGGTTGTGAGGGCGGCGTGATAGGTTATAAGTTGTTTTGTAAAGTTAACGGCCTATGGTTCTGTTCATGCCGTTGGGGGTGAGGGTGTTCGCCAGGCCAATGAGATATTGCTCCTTAGCTCGACGAACACTCTCTCGTTTGTCATTAAGTTTTAGTAGTGGTGTGATGGCAAGGTCGTTGATGGTGTGATGGCGTGGGCTGCAGAAATGTTCTGCAACTCCAGACTTGTCTTCTTTTTGTTGATAATGTCCCGTCGGTGTTCATTAAATCTGTCTTTAAGTCGTCTGCTAGTTTGTCCGATGTATGCATATATTGTGTTTATATCTACATACATCTAAGGTGCATAGGGAACCATCATCGCCATCCGCTGTGCTGGCCACTGGAGGCCGACAGCCTCCACAAACCCTTTTATTTATTTTTCTCTTGTGATACTCTTATCCCAGTGATATATATATGGGATATTTTGCAAATCATCCTCGTTTCATAGAAATGGATATCCACTCTGTATACTGATCAGAATCTCTTTCTCCACTTCATTCTCTTGATTCCTTCCATTGGGCGACTTGACCTGCCCATTGCCACTTTTAGTTTTGCTGATTTTTCTGCAACATTGACAACATTCGTTTGTGATTATAAACTTTCATTTGTCAAATTTTCCAGGCTAAGCAATGCTTTTCCCATACTTCTCTGTGCCACTGTCAATTTATGCTAGTGTGCATGTTCTAGCATCATATATCATTGTTGAAAGAATGACTCATCTATTATTACTTTTTCAAACTTTAGATTATTAATTTTTCTTCATGTATACACCATATTGCCCCAATCTCTGCTGATGTTCTTCTGTCAGCTCTTTTTATTTGTGCTATATTCAGATAATATTTGTGGACCCACGTATATATATTCTTTTACTTCTTCTGTCATTATTGTTATGTCATTATTGCAAGATAGTAGAAAGAAAGCCACCTTGATCTCTACCTTCAAGCCACGTTTATTGACAGTGTTTCAATAACTTTGGTTTGCCAAGATTTCCACGTTAATTTAATAAACTTTCGTTCTTTTTCATCTCTAGGTCTAAAGTGACATCCTTTGCATTATATAACGTCAAATTATAGTCAAAAGGTTTTTGGCTACAATGTTTCAATTTATTTTTGATGGCCAATCTTGATCAAAAGTCATGTTTTCATTTTTTAGATTTTGCATTATCTGTTGTTCCCTATATGGCCTGAACGAACAAGCTGTTCCCAGTAGGGTTTCCCTAAATAAAGGGCCAAGATTTCTCATAATTTCCATAAGCCGCATATTTAACGTATTTTATGTTTGTAAAACGTTGAAATGGGTTTTAAGTATCATGCTTTCACATACCTTTCGCAATTTTATTCTCAGCCTACATGTAGGGGCAAATTGAGAATGAAGATTTTTGAGTTGCAACAGCTGATGGCTTTCCCTTAGTTTCCCATTCTACTCAATAAGATAAACCTTAAAAAGCATAACATTTGAAGACAGAGTCTGGGATTAACGTAATTTTTACATGACATTTAGAAGATCTCGTTCGAAAGTTGTTTGAAAGAAAATAGAGAGTTCTTGTTGAACGCACAACCCCCGTCCAAGAGGTCAACGAGCATGCGCATTGAAACCACTCTTTATGCTGTGATTGGTGATTAATAATAAGTGATAACTGATTAATGACTAGCTTCGACTATATACAGTATACCCATTTGATGATGTTAGGGAATGGTTCAAGTGACTATTGCTAAGCTCTAATAAGGGAGAGGGAGGAGAGATTGGTGAAAGAGAGAAGAAAAATCACCTTTTTCATTTTTGTTTTGAATAAAGACAGTTTGTAAGATTCTAGAAAACTGGAAGGAGGTAGCGCATTATAAAGTTTACACGATCTGGGAACGCAGGCGCGCAACCAGGAATTTCAAAGGGCAGAGGAAGACAAAAAAGGGCACTAAGGAAACTTTATTTACTTATAGCCTGCTTTATATTTTCATGTTTAGAAACAGAGAATACGCCAGGGTGCACGCCGAAGGTCCACCGGGGCATTTGTTTAGATACGCAGAAAATATGAGCAGTTAGCAAACCTGTTAATATTGTACGCCAGACAAAGAAAACTGATCCATAGAGAAATATTGAGGATGCATGAGTCTATATTTCATTCCTTTTCATGTTAACTATCTACATGGCTTCGTCCAGTTTCTCCAATCTCAGCGAACTTTCCATTTTTGTCTGCCATCCAGGGCCGCCGAGAGGTTTTGGAGGCCCGAGGGGGGAACTGAAAAGACGAAGCCACGCCCTTGAGGAATAGCTTAAATTTATTCGTTCGTTCATAACGGTTTACTTTTTTAAGTGTATTTTTTACTTCTCTAATTAATTCCATGTTAAAACGGAGTTCATTGCTTTATGATGCCCCCTAATCCTCAAGCCCCGAGAGGGGCAATTTACCCCCTCTCGGTGACCCTGCTGTCATCTCATTTTCCCAGGGCCAGCTCACTTTTGAAAAGCAGCCCGTCATCTTCCATATCCGAAGACAATTTGCTCTTTAAAATGTGAACGGCCTTAAGAACATTGAATTCTTTGCTTCGCATTACAGATGGGAGGAGGTTGAGCAGGCCCACGAGCCTTGAGTTCAGCTGGTTTCTGTCTGCAAGTCGTGACTTCAGCTCAGTTGTAATACTGACAAAGAATGGAACAGTTGAACATCAACTTATTGTGCCATCTCCACTGCTTGCTAATACCAGTCCGCGAAAGTTCCTCTACAATCGCTCGTTCCATGCAAAAGTCCTCTATGACCCTGTAAATTTTATGGACCATGGGACAGGCTTGATTGATGTGTTGGTTTCTTTCTTGTAGCTTTTTTCCCCTTTTGAGAGAAGGGGCAGGGGTCTAGACCCCCAGGACCCCTTCTGTAGTTGCGCGCCTGGGGAAGGAAGGAAAAAATTGTGGGATTGAGTTCGTGCGTTTGGCAAAGAGACTTGGAAAGGATGAGCAATGTGTGAAGCCCTCTGTGCCGGGGGGAAGTGTTAGATTTATCGACTAAAAATGTGGCTGCATAGCCACACTCGTGTGAAGCTAGAAGACTAATGAGTGCATGCAATCTTTTGAAAACATCCATGCGAAGTAGAATCATCATTGCCACACAAAATCTTTACCTACATGTGCATTTCAATTTGCTAGTGCTCGAAAAGTAGGACCCTCATCCCCAACGAGAGACAAATCACCCTTTTGGTGGAAATCTCGTACATTTTTGGTGGAAATCCTATTGTTTTATCTGAAATCCTTGGAAATCCTTTTATTGTGATGAAATCTCGTGCACTTTTACACGTATGAATTGCCCCTCGACCCCCGGCGGGTTTACCTTGGAGAAAGTCCGCATCCTTGGAGCAAACTCTGCAAATTCCCCCAGAAACATTTCAGAATCCAGTTTTTTTAAGGATTGAAGCGCTTTAGCATTCTCTTTTCTATTTTATTGGGAATTCCAAAAGAAGGTGAGCGACTTTTCTATATAAACCCTAAAACGAGGGGCAATTGTAAACCATTCTGTAGAAGTACAGACGAGGGTCCCCTGCGAGCGAAGCAAACAGAAAATTGTTGCGAACACGCCCTTAAGAATTGCTTAAAATACATTTCAGAATGTTTCTTACAGTCGTTGGCTTGCAGCTGTTTAAAACGTTTTAAATAACAAAAAAAATAGCAATTGCAGCTCCAATTTAGTTGTCGGTCTGTTTTGTTTGACCAAACATGTTCTCTGATTTATGAGTTTAAACAGGCTCCTGCTTGGACACTATCAATTTCGTGCTTCGTGTAGGTGTGTGAGCTGTACCATTTTCTTCTTCGTTATTTCCCTTTATCTGGGAATGTGGAAATGTCTCTGTCCGATTCAGGTCTGGCGAAAGAAGTAACCCTAACAACTACAGGCCGATATCTTTACTTTCCACAGTTAGCAAAACTTTTGAAAAGGTCGTCCATTTTCAAATGTACAATTACCTATCTGAAAAGAAAATACTTACCCGCTATCAGTTTAGCTTCAGACCAAAGCTACGTACTGAAGCCCTTACAAACTTTATGGACCTAATACTAAAAAACATGGTCAATCGCCTAGTAACTGCTGTTTTCTTAGACCTTTCCAAAGCCTTTGATCATTCACATTTGTTTACTAAACTCTCAAAATCTGGGCTAAGTAAAGCAGTTGTTGACTGGTTCCAGGGCCGCGGAGAGGACTTAAGGGCCCCGGGTTGAGACGAAAGATAAAAAGTTAAGCACGCCTAAGACAGACGCTTCTAGGGAGTACGGGGAATGCTCCCACCCCCCAACACTTTTGAAGAGGATGGTGGCTAAACTGCTCTGATGGCTATTACTTCTGTTTGCTATTTTATATAATTTGGGCATAACTGATATCTTAACACCATAATGCATAGAAATAAAAATTTCTTAGAAATTTTAAAGGTCTTGGGAAACGTTTTATTTGTTAACTAAACTCGATCAATACCGACAAAATGTTGCAAACAGATGCGCGTGCCATCGTGTAAATCTGTATGACGTACAATGCCTGCCTAAAGTCTTGGTACATTAACATCAGTTTTCAAGAGGAAACTCAGCCATTCCCTTTGAACAATGTTGGTTTACTACAAGACAACGTAGGGAATTAGGAAGCACGTATTTTTCATCTACTTTTATGATATTTTTCTAAAATATCAACATTGTTTAGGGTGGAAGGGAGAACAAAAATAGGAGTATTCGGGTAAAGAATTGAAAAATATAAAAACACAACGCAATTTGCTTGGTGTTTCAAGTACTTTTGGCAATGATTGCACATATTGCTGTATTCGCATATTTAGCAACATTCAGAAGCTTTACAACCTCTTTAGCCCAAGCCCACAAAGATGAGAACTTCCTAACAAAAATATCTTTAACACTCAAGCATTCAAAGACTCAAACTGTTTCTCCTTACTTCATTCATAGATTTGTCTTAGTATTGTTTCTATTATTGACAGTTTGTGATAATAGAGAGTCAGAATTATTACTTATAATTTTTCTTAAATTGAGGCATTATTTATGGGCCACTATAGCCAAGAGCCCCCGGGCTAGTGACCCCCAGACCCCCCACCCCTCTCTCTCTCCTTAGCGCTGACTAGTTCAGATCTTATTTTTCACAAAAAACCAAAAAACTCTAATAACTTCCATCGAAAACTTGCATTCGTCTGCTGAATTTTTAGCAGTTAGATTCCCACAAGGGGGTGTCCTTGGGCCCCTACTAATTTTCGTTAACAACATGCCTAACTGTATCAAGTCCTGCAAAATATCTTTATATGCAGATAACACTGTAGGATATTTCTCCTCATCAAACAGGTCAGCACTCCAAGAAACTCTGAATGGTGATCTCAAGCTTCGATGCAAAGTACTTTTCTGCTACTCAGGCTCTTCAAAACTTACACTGAGATCGTCTCTTTGTTAACGGACAACGCCATCGCTGTTCTACTGTCTACAAATATCTACACAACCTTATAGGCTATAAGTTCCACAAGGACTTACATTTACCACAAATGCGTACCAATCGGGGTAAACAGCGATTTAGGTTTCATGAAGGCTCTGATTGGAACAATTTATGCTTTTAAAAGGCTTTTATGAAAAATTGTTTCCTATTTCACAAATTATTGTAAATTTTAATAACTTCTTTTAACTTTCAAATAATATAATTGGGACAATTTCACATTTTATTGTAAATATCAATATCTTCTTTTAATTTCAAAATGACATCTTAATTTCAAATTTATGTAGTATTACCCATTTAATTTTAACACGACCTCTCCGAAGAACACTTCGTTGATGAAAGCTTCCTGTATAAACATTGTTATACGCTATCTCATCGCCAAACTTTCAAGCATCTTTATTCGCACCACATACTAAATATTCTGCTGTAGAAACAAAACTTGAACGCTACTCCCCTTTTAACGTTTTTTTTCTCATTACTACGTTGTAATAACTTTATTTTGTGAAACAGGCTAGCCAGTAACAAATTACCTTTGTAATAGTGAAATTTGTAATTTTAGTTTTAACTGGAATTCAAAATGAAAGGTTTTTATTACTATAATACCGCACACTTTGTGCAGATTGGGTTCAAGTTGATTGGGGTGGATTCAAGTTGAAAACAAAAATGCAATCTTTAAAGGAGAGCCAATCATGAAAAACACAAGCGTTTCTGTCGTTGCAATTCATCTTTGGGTTATCATGGAAATGTCAATAAATTTGCTATATTTACATAAATGACTACTTACACGGTGTCCCACAAGGTTCTCGCTTGGTTTCTCTCTTGATCCTTTGTTACGCAATTGATATACTGTAAAATGTTACATCTAGTAATGTTAGTAAAACGTTACAATATAGCGTGTGATATTCGAATAATGTTTTATGTCCATAGTATTGTAATTATTTTCTGTAAAAGCGCATGGTTTTACTAATAATCAGTTCCAGCTGATATTTCCATGCGAGAAGTGTTCTACAGTGCGTTACAGCAGATTGCAATTGTAAAAGTAGTCGACAACGCCCATAATATGTCTCTTGATAGCTCTTCTTATATCCAGAATGCCAATGCCATAAACGAACGGATCAAAAAGCGTGTTGGTCATTCCAAACATGATGACGCTTGCACGCACCGATTTGCTTACAGTAAGTACTTTACACTTTTCCAGAATGAAAACACTGGACATCGGCACCATACAAACTATATAGGCGAGCACCACTATGCCTGCAATGACAGCAACTTTAACCTGCTTTTTCCGCAAGTCGGAGTACTCAGCTTCGCTCCCAAACGCACTGCTTGGAGAAACTTGCGACATTTTCTTCCTACTCAACCGAAACAGCGACACTTGAACTACCGTTATAATTATCGTTGTTAGAGTAATGACAGTACTGGCAATAATTTGAAATGATCTTGTCTCGCCTACAATGGTTTCCTTGTTTGATATGTCGTCACTGAAAATGGCATATATGCCAAGAACGGTTCCTAATGACCAGAAGATTGTTATAGCAGCGCAGATTCTACGGTTAGTCAGAACTTCATACAGACGAAAACTGTGAACGCAAGCAATGTACCGCTCAATTGACAATGCCACAAGAGAGAGGCTGGAAACAACCACGGTGACTACGCTGCTGAAAAGGAGAATCTTTCGTAGTACAATGCAAGTATTAGAAGATGTTGTCAAGTGGAAAGCTCTTATAAACGGGTAGAACAGCGCCACTAGAGAAATCTGCAACCCATCTGATAACGAAAGGCAAAAGAGGATCTTGTGTCTTGGTAAAGTCAATTCAAGATCTTTTGCTAGTATCTTTGCAATGAGAACATGGAAAGGTATTCCAAGGCATATCAATATCAAAGAAAAATTGCCTGTAGATTCGGGAAGGCAAGAGTATTCCATTGAGACGGTGATGCAAGTAATGCTCTTTCCAAGTGTTCTTAGCTGACACTGCAGTTGCAAAGTTCCTCTAGCAATGCACAAGTGTTCGGATCTGTGCTCGGATCTATGGGTCTACTTTTTGTTACTAAAAAAACGGGGGTTGATGGCCTTTTCGAAAATCTTTCAATCCTATCAGCTGGTCGCACATCCTGTTGGAAATCACAGTCATTGCAGATGTCAAATGTTACAGGCTGGAGATTTCTCAAATTAAGAAACCTTAATGAAGACTAGAATAAACCTTACACGTATTCTTCTAGTCTGTGATGTTGAGGAAAGGTCTAGGAACTGATAGCAAAGTCCGAAAAAAGAAGAAAGGAGGGATTTTGAAGGGAAGGAGAAAAAAACATTGTTTATACCACTGTAGCTGCAAAAATATCAATATTGGGCTACAAACATTATTTAATAACTAAAGGAATGATATTCATAACAGTAGGAGACGAAAACCTATTTCGAACATCTATAACAAAAGCATAAATCAGACATATTGCAGTTAGATCTGGCTTTGGTGCCAATATAAGCACCGTTAATATTTGAGTTCAGACATTTCAAATTTAAGATCTGCTGCAAAAAGCACTACGAAAGCAGTTACACATACAAACATATTCAAACATAAAATAAAAGAAAAACATCAAATAGGCTGTATGAGAAACATTTAAGAGCAAAAAAGTGTTTATTAGCTTAAAAAAATTGTTCCTGCTTCAGGAGTGCTGAGACATACAAATAGAAAGAGGTGTGATAAACTTTTTGGCGGCACAGGACTTGAAAATGGCTTTGAAAAAATCAAAACTTTTTAAAATATATTGGCTAAAAGTTTTTCGTCTGACACTTCTCAAAGCATAAAACGTCAGAATCAATAACAACAAAAAAGATGAGGAAAGCTGCAGCAGTAATGTGCCTGAAAGCAAAGAAGAAGTTCAACAAGGTCCCGAAGAATCAACATATGTCGAACAAGGTGCCTCAGATATCACCTCATCAAAAAATAAGACAAAGAAGACTCAAATCTCCTACTGTTTTCAGAAGATCGGTACTACGGGAAGAAGGAAAATCAAATGACAAGTTTGTTTCAAACACCATAACATAATTCAGATTCACAAAGAATCTGATCACGTACCTCAAATCTGTAGCGAGGGTGGTTCAGAAATTAGGCAGAAATATATCGATAATCACCTGCAATCTAAGCTGCACCTTGAAGGTCAAAGCAGAAAAAAGAACCAGGTTAGAGAAAGGAGAACTTTTAGAACACCTTAGAGGGATCCACCTCAAGACAAAGTTCCGTGTTAGTAAAGAAGATTGGTTCAATGATGGTAACCGTCTTTTATGATGGAAAGAGGGGATCTCTAAGTGCTTGGTCTTGGCCTTCGAGAGAGATTGCACATCAAAAAGCAATCGAATACAGTGCAAACGAGTATACAGGCAAATCTGAGCCAGCAGCAGGTAGTTTCAGATATCTTAGTCCAACTCACCATGCGGACCTTCTAGACTGCATTGTTGAATCTGATCGCCTAACAATAAAAGATCGGTTTGAGAGTGTTTTGGCTGTGTCGTTACGTACAGATGGCTCAGTTGATCGAATGCAACATTGTCATCTTATGGCCAAGATTGTTGATTTGAAAGGAACAGAGTCACTTCTCTTTCTTGGCTTTGCAGAATGCAAAGAGAGGGGTGCAGAAGGGTATCTCAAAACCTTCAGATAGGAGATCAAAGAAACATCAGATAGACAGTAAATTGGGATGCATTTATGGTATTCTAATGTACGGAAACCCCCAAAACATGAACACACTGGTATTTTTTATTTTTTCAAACTTTTCGATTTTAGGCCGGGAAAAAGTGATAATCAACGAAATTTTGAAATTTTTGAAACATAACATGTCCATAAGGGACTATTTTTTAAATACAATAGGCTGAAACGCAGTTATATACTTTACTTTTATTAACATAAAGTAATTTTTGTCTTTTCAAAGTAGTTCACCATGCTATATACATATTTACAGGTGCTGTCAGCGAAGAGTCGCAATTCAACTTCAGCTAATCGTTGTAAAAGAGGACAGTTTTCAGCAGCCTATGCCTAGTTGATGGACGGTTTGCTTTTACAACACGCTCTTTGTGGACTTTGCTGAATTGGTAAAAGAACATTTTCATGTACAGTTGAAAAATAGTCTTGATCAGTGCTGTCACATGATCTGCTCCCATTTCCTGTAATTTGTGTGTCTCCATGGAATGCTCTTGTAAGGAAAGAACTGTGTCTCCATGTGACTCTATTTCTTAACCTCTCAAGAATACGCAAAGACAACCTTTGTACTACCTTTTTGACATATTTTGCCAATGAATCATCAATTCCCTTGCAACTTTGTCAGTTTCTTGGACTACACGCATAGTGGATGAAGATGGAATAAATAAACTCCCATGACTTTTGAAGGACAACAAGGTTGATGCATTTGTTGTATATTTTTGTGGCTCATAGAGGGCAACAGCACATTCTGGACGTTTGATCTGTTCAATGAGGCGTTTGGCAATATATCCACTAATGTAATACAAAGCACCATACCTCCATGTATTTGTTGTGTTCAAAAGCCAGTACACCCGAGGATCGCATGGGGACTCATCTTTTGGTATTAGGTTCAAATCCTGTGAAAGCTCTGAGTCCTGTGCCGGTGTAATATGCGTTTTGGTACCCTATGCAAAAGTGTAACATTGTAAAACGCAATGTGTTTCAAATCATGTGATTTCATCGTAGTGCGATATTATGACACGTTATGAATAACAAATTGAACACAATGCTTTTTGAGTTTAAAATTTCACATTTTTCAATCAAAAAAACTTTGGAATCGCCATTAATGTTTTACTTTTTTGTATAAACTTAACAAGGGAAATCACAGCACTGCTTCTTGTTAGTACCCCTTGTTAGAAATAGTTTGATTGTTCTTTACGTTCTGAACAATATGAACAAGAACATTTGTGTTCCCAGACCGGTTCGCATGCTAAATTCCACCATTCTTTTCGGTTCCCTGTTTTTTAAAAGCTTGGGTACGTTTTTGTATAAGAAAAATTGCCATGCGTTTGTGTACCGGGACCATTTTGCATGCTAAATTCCAAGTTCGTTTTGGTACCCTATTATTTAAGTGCTTGGGTACGTTTTGTATAAACAAAATTGCCATGCGTTTGTGTACTTGAACCGTTTTGCATGCTAAATCCCACCATTCGTTTTGGTACCCTATTTTTCAAGTGCTTGGGTACGATTTTGCATAACCAAAATTGCCATGCGTTTGAGTAGCCGGACCGAAATGCATAAGGTTACCGAAACGCATATGACACCGGCATTACACAGTTAGCAGTTTCAGGAGAGTCTATCTTATTCTCTAGTTCTCTAGTATTCAGGAGAGTCTATCTTATTCTCTTGTAAGAGAGCCCTTAATGCATATTTAAACTCAAGAATATTGGGGTTGTTGTTCCAGCCAAATCCACCCCGTATTTTGCTAAAGAACATTTCTAAAGCATCTTGGGAGAAACGATATGTCAAAACATATTCAAATCTATTATCTGGTTGTGAAAGTAAATTTCTGCTGATGGCAATAATTGACTTTGCTGTTGTTATAAAACCCATAATGAATGTTTTTGGAGGAACCCTGTAGATAATGTAATTTTCAGCATCACAAAGTGATTTTAGATACTTTTCAGTATCTGCGATGAAATTTGCCAATACATCAATGTTTTCCAATGTTATTGGTTGCTTATTTACTATCATTTTCAAAGGAAAAACAGTACAGTTTAGTGCTTTTGAAAAAGTGCTTTTTTGGCTGAAAAGTCCCCTTATTTATGGTTTAATTGTTGATGAAAAAACAAAGAAATTCACGAGAATGTCTATAAACCATGCATGATATAAATAATTGCAAAAAATATGCTGGTGAGAAACTGTTCAAATGGCTCAATTTTATCCACCATAACCCTTCCAAAATCATCTACGAATTAAATAGATTTGCTTAGACTATGCTTCTTCGAATTCACATGTGGCAACATGGTAGCGCTCATAGACACCCCATTCCCTATTATTTTCTATCTTCCCTTGTCCCGTAATTGGAAAATGGTTTTTGCCAATTATCATTGTTTGTTTTCCATTGTTAAAGTATGCTAGGAATTGAAAGAACGTTCCTTTCCTATTGGAAATTGATGTCAGTGTTAAAGACTTTTGGCAGGCATTGTACCACCTTTGCAGACCATGCTTGCCACACATCACGTGACATAGTCGGGACCCTAGCGTGGCTCCCACTTAGCGGTTGTTTGACCCCGTTGACCCCAAGCGCTACCAACGCTTGTATATCTGTGTTCGCACGCGATGGACTCAAAATTGTGGGAGACATGTATCGTTGGGGCAGGCATAATTGGGAGCGCAACAGCATATAACCTCGTTGCTCATGGTAACGGAGACGTCCTCTTGATTGAACAGGTAATTCCAATTTGTGTAATTCAGGAACAGGGAAATTGGAAGCACAGCGAATCTTATTATAAACAGGCAGGGCCTAAAATACAGATCCACACTTTTTTATAAACGTTGGGCGTGGTACTTTGCTACGATTGACAAAGTGGGCGTGGCAAGTATAGAAACTGCCACTATAGTGCAAATAGGATGTTTTGATTGGCCAAATTTCAAATGAAAGAAGTATAAGAAGCTGATTCTTTTCAATACATTGATTGGGTTAATAAGAAAATTAAAAAGATATAGGGATGTCTTAACTTGTGAGCAAATATTTATCGAAAGGAAACCCTTTGACATGGTTTGTTTGGATCTCTGATGATTATTTCTTTCCTTTATCCTTCGAAAACCAACTTAAATCAGTCTTGCTTTCCAGACTTTAGTGTTTTTGGTTTTATGGAGCATATCTTTGTAGCTGTTCACGGAACTCGAAACTTGCGGTATTCATATATTTGTTAAGTGTTTTTGGAGATAAGCTGCTCTGCCAACCTGTTACTATCTTTTTGTAGATGGGAATCAGTCTCTCTACATCGGCAGAATTAGGGTTTGCTGCGAGAAGGCGTGTCGTTGTCTCGCCTGGTAGATCTCCTCTGAAAACAAATCTAAGATCTCTGTGATCTTAGTCATTTATTTCTCGAATTTCAATAAACAATTGAATGAAATCTTGCTTAATTTTTGTCCGGGGCAAAAGCTGAGTGAGGCCTTCAAAGGTCATTTTAATTGCATCCAGCCTATCAGATTCTTTGTCATCAAATCCTTTCTTCAAAAAATTTGATACTATAAACGAGAATCTCGTTACGGATGGCAAATAATATCTTCTCTCGCATATGTACAAATTGTGCTTGTCTCTTATTATTCTCTTTACGCGTAGTTTGAAAGCATGATATTTCCCCCCAACTTGTTGGTAACGCAAACACCACCCACCAGCCCATAGGGAAGTGGCTGGAGCTCGGGGGCTTGCCCTAGATTTTTACGGCCACACCCTTTGAAACACCGGAGAACATTTGCTTCTTTCTGTCCTTATTCTTAAACATAACGATTCAGAGAAGATTTCAATTAGTATAAAAATACAAAACCGAGTTAGATAAAATACAAATTCATCTTTGATCAAACAAGTTAAAGCACCATGAAAAAGACAAAAACGGGTTTCCAGTCAAGAAGAACTGCTTCTAATGAGTTCGTTAGCGTAAATTTTGAAAACATTTTCTAACCTATGATTGCAAAAAAGTTAGGGAGGACTATAGCCCCTGTTATGAAATATTCCCAATTAAATGTTCCTCCCAGATACCACCGAGAGGCTTATCATCATTCAACTGCTTCAGCTTTGAGAATCTGGGATCTTTTCTTCTCTTCTGGGATCTTTTCTGAGAGAGGAATCTTTCCAATTTGCTTCTCCAATTTGAAACACCTTAGTTTAATTGTTTTGCAACTTTCTCTGAAATCTGCTTGAATCTACATAAACCCCAAAATACCTTACGAGCAGGAAAACATAATCTCGGTCTCGGTCTTTAGTCTCAGTATTTTTATTAAGAAAGTCGTAAAGGAGAATAACTTGAGATGTTTTCTTGAAGTTGAAGATGTATACCGAGTCCATCTTTCTTCAAAACAACGCGAGAATATCATAAAGCGCAATTGAGTTTTCTCCGCATGTACTAAAGCTTCGAGTTTTGCAGTTTCTTAATTCTTTTTTGTTGTCTCACATTGCTTATTTCTTATAGGAATTTACTTATAAAAAATGAGCACGGCAAGAAAAGCCGACGTTTCCTTATAGTTTTAATTAAAGAAATTACTCAGAAACGAACAGTTTCTACCAATCTCACCAAAAAAAATTTGTAAGAAACTTAGAATTTCTGCAGCAGTTTCCGACATCATAAATCAGCAGAAAGGTACATTTCCGTTTCCACCAAGTGCCACATCAGAAACGTTGGCGTTTCTTACAACGGAAACGATAAGAAATCTAACATCCGCTATGCCATTTTTACAGAATAAATTTACGTTTCCAAAAAAACCCCAGTTTCTTACTTACAGAAAACTTCTGAAATTTAACTTTTTTTAGCTAAATGATACAGAATAAATTGAAATTTCCAAGAAATTCTAGTTTCTTACCTACGGAAACGGCTCAGAAATCTATTTTTTAAAGGCAAATGATACTGAATAAATCTGAGTCTGCCAAAAACCCTATCATCCTTTTTTACCTTTGGAAACAGCTCAGAAATTTCAGCTTTATCTTATAAACATTGATGTTTTTAAAATTTCAAAACTGTTTTCCTCAATAAAACCACGCACAAAAGATCGGCAGGTTGAGAAAATATCAGATAAATTTCTAAGAAGATGTATCAAACTCATTTCCATGAAAATTATCAGAACATTTAATGGTGAAGGCACCAATAATGCTACTAACAATAAAATAAGTTCATATTTTATACAACTACGGATAAGAAGAGTGGACTGACATGACATGTATGGACTGCAGTGGCGGATCCAGCCAAAAATCTGACTACCGCCGAAATGAGATAGAGGGTTGACCACACCCATTAGACCACACCCATTTCTTGGTCACACCCGGTTTTCTAAAATGATTATTGCTTTCTATAATTTCTAAAAAGACCATTTTCAAGAGACAAGCGGTGCTTTACTGAAATTTCATGTATCCTTCCAACAAGCCTGAGAAGAAATAAATAATCTTATTCAATATTCTGAGGATGGATATTCTAAAAAAATTTACGGCATTTAGACGAGGAACACCATAGAATTAGAAAAAAGATACATTTGGCAGAATTTCGAAGTGTCGCCTAAAACTCGCATTTAGTCGGACAATTACTTATGAAAATCAGACCTGTTGAAAATTACCAAGTTTAAAAAGCTAGATAAAATTTGCAATTATTAAGAGCAACTTTTGTTAAACAAAGAATCATACTTTTGACGAATATTGTGGGCCTGACTTTTAATTCAATATTCTTTTAAAATATATTCCTACGAATAGTTGTGTATTGTACAGAATAATGGGTCAAATCGGCTTTGAAGTTACAGTTTGCCCACTTGCAGAATATGTAGGCATCCCCCCATCTTTCTGTAACGTTTGAGCCGCGTTGAGCGGCAGTACTACATCAACCCCCCATCTGAGCGGTAGTCAACACGGTTGTTCATTGGTTGTCAAAAAAATTTGTATGCATCCCCCCAGGTTGGCAGTGATTTCTGACGATTTGATTGGTTTAGGCAAGCTGACTACCGCTCAGTGCAGCTCGAATCCGCTCTACACCGACTCAACCCCCCTAGCTAGAAAGCCGTGATTTCATCATCCCCCATGCTAGCCTTCTATTTGCAAACATGTGGCTCGGCAATTGGCACGCAATTTCCATAGCGATAAGGATTAAACAATATTTTTGTCTCTGTGGAAATTTCAGGCATGTTCCTATGAAGAAAGGCTTGGTTTGCAGCGCGATCAAATATTTTCAATAATTAATTATGGTTTAATTAAAGTATTAGGATAAACATGAAAATGATCCTTGTTTCTATAATTTTTTGAATAATCTGACTGACTACCGCTCGAGCGGTAATGGCGGTAGTCTGGATCCGCCACTGGACTGTAATTGCCAAGTTAAGATAAGTCAACAACAATAGATGAAACAATTAAAAAACAATTTGTGGAATAAACCTATTTGATTAAGTTCTTATTATAACCGTTTATATTTGTCAGAAAGAGTGGAGGGGATGGAGATTCATATACTCAGGTGGAAAATGAAATGGCTGCTTTAAAAGCGCATATTTGGAAAAAGGATATTAAAGAAAAACATAATTTTTCAAAATTACTCAGCTAAAAACGTCTTCTATGACTAATAATATATCTGGTAATACATTTTCAGTCCATCTACGTTATGAATACACACAATAATTTTTTGTACGTACTTTGTTGAAATCCTCTACCTATTTTCAATCGTTGTGGACCTCTTTTACAAATGTTTTTGTTTTCGCCCTTTTGATGGCATTCGTTTCATTGGATAACTCTTTTATTCCTTCAAATCTGTTTGCCTTCTTCCTCATTTTTTCCCTCATTCTCTCATCAAGCAAACCAGAGAGATGATACAGAGCTTTGGTCTCCAATAGGGGGATTTGATCTTGAGAACATCTCCATGGTCCTCTTCGTCTTGTGTGCTTGAAAACATCACCACAAGGCTGATAACTGATGTTGTGCACCAGATCGAACGAACCATTGTAGGGTATAATTTAAATATTTGGCAAACACTTTATTTCCGCTGTTAATTATCTATGTTTCTTTTGGTTGTAGTTCTTACGTGTTTTTAGCTGATTGGTTGTTATTAATAGTTGTAAAATGCTTGTATCTATAAATACGCTGTAGTAGTTTTAAGAAGGAGGCTTTTTGGGAGAAGCATCTTGCTGTTCGTTCAAAGTACTGACAAAAGAAGTCGTTGTCTCTCTGCTCCTTTCTGCCACAAGTCGAGTTGAAAAGGGCCGTGAGTTATTTTATATATACTTGGTTGCACTGTAGTTAAAGTGTAGTATAACATATTGGTGACCACGACGTGACGGGTCGAGAATACTTATTGGCGTGCTAAAAAAAAACCCGATAAACTTGCGTTTTACATTTTGGTGTCGAATATAGGTTTTATTGAATTTTTCATTGGCCGTTTTGACGTAGTCGCTTCATTTGCTCGGGTTTGATGCTTTTCATATGTTTTTGTATATAGTTTTCTTTTTCTTATTTCACTTGCCGTTTTGACGTATTCACTGGAATTGTTCGGGGTTGATGTTCTGGGTATGGTTTTTATTTCTTGTTTCTTTGGAAATTTTGACTTCTTCGCCGCATTGGTTATCTTGTATCGTTTTTATTATTACGTCGGATTTCCGTTAAAAGTGAAGATTGAACTGAACTTTCTAGAAAAAAATTTCAGAATGCTGATATACTTATATGATATTGTCTAAAGATTGTTCAAGACAGACTTTAATTCCGCTCGTTTTCTTCTTGATAACTCGAAAACAAAATCCGTGGTTGCACTCATTTCGGCAAAACTTTGGAAATATTGTGAAATTGTTTAGTTATTCACGTAGTTAAAATGGAAGCAACGGTAGAAGAATTACAAAACCGTGTGTCTGCTATGCAGGCAGCCCTGGAGGGAAACGCCCAGTCGGGACTTTTTAAACAACCGCCTTTCAGTGGATTCCAAAATGAAGACGTAAATGAATGGGTTGTAAAATTTAATCGACTTGCCAGGTTCTATGGTTGGGGCAATGCAAAAAAATTAAGTGCACTTCCATTGCTGCTTAATGGCCCAGCTTTGGCATGGTTTCAGACGCTCTCAGACGAAACTGCAGGAACTTTCGATAGCTTAATTGAAGCTTTAATTGCAAGATTTGGCAACCAAAACATCCAGTTTTTGATACGGCAAGAACTTTATGCCCGAAAACAGCTCGAACATGAGCCTCTAGTAACCTACACTGAAGACATCATAAAAAAGTGTCAACGACTGAATCTAAATGAGTTAGAAATGATGAACATTTTCATAAACGGCCTAAGCGCAGAACTAAAGAACCATGTTGTTTTAAACCAGCCAAAAACTTTCACAGAGGCAGAAAACCTTGCCCGCCTCCGTGACGCTGTTTCAAAGTCTTTCGGCCCAACCGTCCCGCAAACCATTTCGCAAGACCAGCGTATTAAAGAACTTGAGGGCCAAGTTAATATATTGCTTGCGTTGGCTAGCAACAAGAGAACCGGCCAGTTAAACGCTTTAGATCAAATTGATTATGGTAACAACTTGGGTGGTGGTACATATGGTAATCATGTTGCAAATCAAAGCTCTTTTCAAAGTGACCTCCTGAATCTTAAAACAGAGCTAATTGCTGCAATTGATCAACGTTTTGTGTCTGGCAAACCTCAACCCATGAACAGGCTTCAACAAGGTGTAAGGGAAAGCTATGCAAGGGGGCGTAATTTACGTACCACCGATGGGCAACCTATTTGCAACAACTGCTATCGTGTGGGTCATGTGGCTCGATATTGTAGAAGTAATAATAGTGGTGTTTCTGGTAGAGAAAATGCAGTTCAAAATAATTCTCGCTTTCGGTCAACTCAAAACTTTCAGCAGGACAGATCCGGTACAAATTATTTAAACGAACAAGGGCCTTCTCGTTGGGGGAATTGAAGGAGGCCCAAACGGTTGAAAAGCAAATGAAGCCCCCGTTTTGTGAAAAAGCTGATTCGTCTTTCGAACAATGGGTTAATAAACGAAATCGTTTGACTAGTGCCAAGTTTCAATTAGAAAAATCTTTAAATGACATTGATATCGAGCCAAGAAAGGGAACCTACGCAGTACCGTGCTTACTAAACGGGACATCATCAAGTGACGAATCTTCAATACTTGGAAATGTCTTAATTTGGGGATCAGTTGAAAATGAGCAAGTTAAATTACTCGTAGACACTGGCGCCGCTATTTCCGTAATTAGTGAAAGTTTTTTTAATTCTGCTCTGCGCATGCATTACTCGCTGCAGACGCCGCGTAATGGACTCGAAAGTATTCAAACTGCAAATGGTGCCACTGTTGCTGTGAAAGGTTTTGTGACGTTTCCTCTCACCATTGGTAATGAGCATTATGAATGTCAGGCCTCAGTTGTCTCTGGCCTAGCTTACAATGTTGTGTTAGGTCGTGACTTTCTGCATAAAACCCATGCTGTTATTGATGTTCCTGGCCATATT
The DNA here is from genome assembly GCF_013076305.1 of Rhopilema esculentum. The sequence goes on from NW_027019317.1 coordinate 14,210,216, forward strand.
GTAACATTTACGAATGATAACACTGTCTCATTTATAACTGGCAATACACCTCCATTGCTTTGCTCTGTCGCAGTTTTTTCTTCATTCGTCATTGAACCTCGTTCTGAAGCTATTATTCCTGTGCAGCTTTTGCAGTCGCACAGTAGTTCTGTCGCAGGCCTCGTCGAAGGTAATGAGAAATTAACCTCTCGTTATCGCCTCCTCCCAGCAGCTTCTATTTCATGCCCAACTAGTGAAGGAAATGTCTCGTTTCGTTTGTTAAATCCTTCTGATGAACCAGTGCTTCTTCATAAAGGAACAGTCATCGGCACGTTTTCTGAACTTTTGCACACTGACATCGTTCCTTTAAAAAGTAGTGTCTCAGCTATGGATTCTGCTCCACAACATCACAGCCTCCTTTCCGAACTTGAGTCTATTAAGAATGTCGATCTTTCAGAGGCCCAGAATGCAGCTCTCTCACAATTACTTTTATCGTATAAAGATATTTTCGCCTCATCTAGCCTTGATCTCGGCCATACTTCCATCATCGAACACGAAATTTACACAGGGGATGCTCGGCCTATTAAGTCTTCACCTTATCGAGTCTCTCAATTGCAACGTGAAGAAATTGAAACACAGATTTCAAATATGCTATCTCAAAATGTGATTCAACCTTCTTCGAGCCCTTGGAGCTCTCCTGTAGTTTTAGTAAAGAAGAAAGACGGTACGACGAGATTTTGTGTCGACTATCGAAAATTAAATGCTGTCACTCGCAAAGACAGTTATCCTCTTCCTCGCATTGATGATGCCCTTGACGCTCTTTCTGGATCTCAGTTCTTTACAACGCTCGATCTGCAGTCGGGCTATCACCAAGTTGCCATGCATCCGTCTTCGCGAGAAAAAACTGCCTTCGTTTCACATGCAGGATTGTTCGAATATAATGTAATGAGTTTTGGTTTAACAAACGCTCCACCGACTTTCCAACGACTGATGTCGAGAGTTCTTGCTGGCCTAGAATGGAAGGTTTGTCTCATCTATATAGACGATATTATCGTTTTTTCTTCTACTTTTGAAGAACATTTGCAAAGGCTGTCTCTCGTTTTCGATCGCATACGTCAGGCTAACTTGAAATTGAAACCAAGTAAGTGCCACTTTGCTCGCCATTCTGTGAAATTTCTTGGGTTTATTGTCTCTGCAAATGGTATTTCTGCTGACCCAGACAAGCTTGAAGTTGTAAACTCGTTTCCAGTGCCGTCCAATGTGAAGGATGTACGCAGTTTTCTTGGTCTCTGTAACTATTACAGACGTTTTGTCCATGATTTTGCACGCATAGCTTCACCTATAAATCAGCTAACAAGAAAGGACGTCAAGTTTGTGTGGAGTGCTGAATGTCAACACGCTTTCAACCTACTAAAGCAGAGTTTGTGCTCCAATCCTGTTTTAGCTTATCCCGTTTTTAGTGAGCCTTTTCACCTGTATACTGATGCCAGCAACTCGGCTCTTGGGTATATTATCGGCCAACGGGTTGAGGGTGTGGAGTATGTCGTGGCCTATGGTGGGCGTGAGCTGAATAATGCTGAAAAACGCTATAGCACCACGGAACGTGAAGCTCTTGCTGTAGTGGATGGAATTAAACGGTATCAACCTTATCTTCATGGCCGTAAATTTTTTGTCCATACAGACCACAGTAGCCTCTCATGGCTCATGAATGTGAAGGATCCTACAGGTCGGCTTGCTCGCTGGGCGTTGCAGCTGCAGCAGTACGATTTTGACATTGTTTATCGCCCTGGACACTCCAACAACAACGCAGATGCGCTTTCACGACGATCTTATTCCTCAACCACTGTTTCTGGTCTTTCTCCGCCTATGGCTTCTATTAGGCACCCATGTCCTGCTCCTCCACAGCTCACCAAATTACAACGCGAAGATCGTGACCTTTTCGCCATTATTGAGTACCTCGAGTGTTCTCTCTTGCCAGATGATAACAATAAAGCGCGTACTCTGCTACTGACTGTCGACTCGTACTATCTGGACGAAAATGGGGTTTTATGTCATTTATGGACACCTAGTAAACGACATGTTCAGTCTTTATGTTCTCAGGTGGTAATTCCTGCAAGCCTTCGCCGAGAGATTCTTATTGCTTGTCACGATGAACCCACTGCTGGTCATTTAAGCGTTTTTAAAACGTATGAGAAAATTCGTTCTCGTTATTATTGGCACGGCATGTATAAAGACGTTGAACATTGGTGTACTTCATGTATTGATTGTTCGATGAAGAAGGTGCCTAGGGGTAAGAAGAAGGCACCCTTGCTGCCTATTCCTGTCGAAGGAGCCTTTGATCGAGTAGCCATGGACGTCTTAGGCCCGTTTCCCGTTACAAACGACGGCAACCGTTATATTGTGGTTTTTTCTGATTATTACACACGGTGGCCTGAAGCTTTTGCTTTGCCTTCTACTGAAGCGTCTCTTATTGCTAACTTGCTTGTGGACAAGATTCTCGCTCGCCATGGTGCTCCGAAAACGCTTTTATCAGATCGGGGTTCGAATTTTCTTGCATCTATCGTTACAGAGGTCTGCAAATTGCTCAACACTCGCCAACTTCGGACTACCTCGTATCATCCGCAAACGGACGGACTAGTCGAAAGGTTTAATGGTACCCTTGCGGAAGCGTTGTCGATGTATGTCAGCTCAAATCAGAGGGATTGGGACCGCCACCTGCCATTGGTGCTTTTCGCTTACCGTGTCTCGCCTCACGCTACGACCCACGAATCGCCGTTTTATCTTTTATATGGGCGAGAGCCTCGTCTGCCAATTGATGCGTCTCTTATTTTGCCTTCGACAGCAAAACTCTCGTCCTCCGTTGCAGAACACCGTGCTCGCATTGTCGAAAATCTGGAAAACGCCCATCGCATAGTTAAGACAAATACAGAGTTGACTCAACAGCGCATGAAACACTACTACGATCAGAACAGTGCGCCAGTCTCCTTTGATATCGGATCCAAAGTCTGGGTGTACACCCCAAAAACGAGAAAGGGTCTTTCCAAAAAGTTGGCCCATAACTACCACGGACCATATCGCGTTGTCAAGAAGTTATCGCCCGTTCACTTTCGTTTAAGGACACTCGACAACCGTCCAGTTAGTGTTCCAGTGCACGCAAACCGCATGAAGCTGTACGTCGATCCGTCGGACCGTCCAACCGCTGCTCCTCCGCAATGTGACACGTTCGTTGATCTCAGTGATGTGGATTTACCGCCAGACAGTTTTCTACCAGAACCTAACCCGATAGCAAAGAGTGACTCGTCTGTAGATGAGCCCTCTATCACTCGTCCCGAGGATTACTGTACACCACAGGAGATTTTACCAGTTTGACGCGTTTTCGAGCCGGGAGGCTCGATTTCAAAGGGGGAGGTTGTGTTGTGCACCAGATCGAACGAACCATTGTAGGGTATAATTTAAATATTTGGCAAACACTTTATTTCCGCTGTTAATTATCTATGTTTCTTTTGGTTGTAGTTCTTACGTGTTTTTAGCTGATTGGTTGTTATTAATAGTTGTAAAATGCTTGTATCTATAAATACGCTGTAGTAGTTTTAAGAAGGAGGCTTTTTGGGAGAAGCATCTTGCTGTTCGTTCAAAGTACTGACAAAAGAAGTCGTTGTCTCTCTGCTCCTCTCTGCCACAAGTCGAGTTGAAAAGGGCCGTGAGTTATTTTATATATACTTGGTTGCACTGTAGTTAAAGTGTAGTATAACACTGATCATGGCATTATCCTGCTGCCCAAATCTGAAAATTTAAATTTGAAGAGTAAATCGTTAAAAGCATGTTAAAAGTAAATCTTAATTCAGATTAACAGTGTTATTATAAAATCAAATGTAAATTGGAGTTTGCGCAGTAGCTAAGTTGGATGAATTTTCCAATGTGAAATGATTTTCTACTGACCCTTCATAAAAGTTCAAATTTACATACAAGACTTAGCCTTTAAACAAAAGCTAACTTTAGCGTGCTCTTACTTTTAAAACAGAATATAATCGTCATTTGAGGAACTCAAGAAAACTTACCCTCTTTTTATCTATTTTCCGCTGAAATCTGCCTGCTTTCAGGTACTTTCATGCGGGGGTTGTGATCCAGAACTATGAAAAGAAGTGCATAAAAGAATTTGATAACTGCAGACCTATAATCAATCAGGTGTCCGCCAAACCAGGCGTGCGGAGTTAAAAATGCAACAGCTTTCGGTCGATTTCTTAAATCTTTTTTAAACATTTAGATCATTAACATTTTATATATGCTATCACAATTTTCAAAAATAGTCTTTAGTTCGTTTGTTTACGCAGGTTTTCGATAAATCAAGGTTGAATAAAGGCCATAGAATCTCTATTCTGCTTAAAGGCCCTGAAGGCAACTTGGATGCCAGAAATTTCGAAGTAACACGAGGAAACGAATTACCTTTTGATCGACCACTATTAAATTTTCTCGCTCTGTGTTCTGCCATGTTTATTTCTGAAAGTAGAGAAAATTCTTCGAAGATCTTTTTTCATGCCAGCAAATGCTTAGCCCATGCAGAAACGCATAGAGAATTTCAGTGTTATGCGTTTCTGCATGGGGCACCTAAAATCAAAACACCATCGAATTTTATCGCAAATTACTGTTTACTAACAAGAAATGATTGCAACAATCTGATATAGGTCAAAATGTTCCATGCAAGTAGCATTTTTGAATTTTTTATCATTTTTTGTAGTTTGCCTTAGGCCCATGCAGAAACGCATAGAGAATTTCAGTGTTATGCGTTTCTGCATGGGGCATCTAAAATCAAAACACCATCGAATTTCATCGCAAATTAATGTTTACTAGCAAGAAATGATTGCAACAACCTGATATAGGTCAAACTTTTTCATGCAAGTAGCATTTTTGAATTTTTTATCATTTTTTGTAGTTTGCCTTAGGCCCATGCAGAAACGCATAGAGAATTTCAGTGTTATGCGTTTCTGCATGGGGCATGTAAAGTCTACGAAGCATCTCTTCCTGTTCTTTCTAAAGGACACTTGCAAGACTTGATGGAGATGGGATATTAAAATGAGGGGCCCACGAGACTGGACCTTGGAAAAATTATAAAAACCATGCCCTTTCAAACACTAAATGTTGTATGTCTTGATGTTTCTTAACGGTTTAGACTCAAAGATTAGTGATGTTTCTGCTGGTTAAAATTGTGCTTGAATTGGTAAAATTTTCTGTTCCCTTTTCGGTTATTGATAATAATTAGATTTTGAAAGAGGAAAACTTGAATAACTGAAAAGTGTTTTTCATGAGGGTTTTCTATTAAATTACTATTAAAATTCATTAAGAGTTCAGAGAATTTCAGCTGAACATCAGGGTAGCATTTCTTCATGAACTTAGTAATGTTTTTCTTAATGCCGAGGCTATAGTTTCTTCAAAATGGTAAAAAGAACAAGAGAAGCTGTTTATTACTGTCAAGGTCAAAGGTTTTAGTAGTAGGTTTAAACTGTTTGTCGAGAAAGACACGGATTAACTTATTAATTCGTATTCAGATCATCTAAACCAATCTCTAATTCGTTCATCTTTAAAGACCGTGACACTCCACTTTTGTGCTCTAACGTTATTTACAAGTTTACTTGTAGTGGCTGCAGCGCAATTTATTATGGCAAAACATCTCGAAATCTTATGATTCGATGTAGATAGCATTTGGGAATCAACAAACATGGCCAGGGTATTAAAACAGTTAGCCCTTTCTCCATTCACGATCATATTTCTAAAACAGGAACCCGCATTAAAATCAAATTCTTATAAAAAAGATCTATCCTTAAAAGAAGTTGCTGTCTTAAGATTAAACTAACTTACACAAAGCAATTTTTATTGTTCAGACGATGAATGATTAAAAAACCCATATTGGTTCTACGCGCTTTGTTTTATTGTGTAAGAAAGTTATTGCGAGAATGCTTCATTCATTTGGAAATGTCATAATTTCTGTTGTTTTTCTCTCTGTGAGAGGCAAGTGCGATGCAGCAGAGAATAGAAAAAGCCACCAATGGGTCCCTCCTGTATAAGCCCCCGACAAGTCAGTTCCCATATTGTTAAGCCCCACTTGAGGCTTATCGCTGAAAAATGTACACGATTTTAGCCCGTGATAAATCATGTATTTAAAAAAAATCTGTTTTGATGTAATTATTTTTGTTTTAAAGTCGATGCAAACAGTCACTTTCCAATTCATAGCTTTTACAATTTTAATTTTTTTCAGGCAGCGCCAGAAATTTTCACAACATAAACAAATTTGCTTTAGCCCATTACAGAAACATCTCCAATTACAAGAACCGCCCTCCTCCCCAGGCCAAATCGAGTATTAATGGTACTTGGAAAAGTAGTGCCCCCAAATCGATTAAAAAAGCTTCCACTGGGAGAGGCCAAAATAGAAAAGTGATTAATTGAGCCGTGGCGAGGCAGGCCTTGTTAGGAAAGGGGGGGTGTTGCTTACGAAATTTCCTGAGTGAAAAGAAATTCTTGCAGTAAGGAAATTTCGAAATTACTTGAAGAAGGCCTGGTTTTTTCGATTTAGTACCAACAAGAAATCTTGAAACCTTCGCAGGAGTATCATCAGAGACGGTATTCAGCGGCAATGATTGGGGGGTGTTTGATTGGATATTGGTGCCACACCTTTCAGGTAACTGGAAAATGATGGAAAGGCCCATTTTAGAAATTAAACTTTTCGCTTCAAGGTGAAGAAGTTTAGGAAATAAAAAAAGTAAATTGTTGAATTATTTTTTCGCTACTGACCACCAAAAATATTTTAAACCGAATCAAAACAAAATTTACCAAAGGACACAAAAATATTGGTGATACAGAAATAAACACCCCCTACAGCCCCGTCCTGGTAAATCTGTCCCTGAATATCATATTTACAAACAGAGTATTAATCATTGCCTGATTCTTTTTTGATCTCTAAAGACGTAAGGGCTCTGAACTACTTACAATCTTTTTTCCATTGAACTGATTTACCCTGAAAATTCCTATAAAACTACTATTGCGGGGCTGTGACAACCCAAACCCCACACCCTTTGATCGAGACACCCTCGGTGATGAGAAGAAGCAATTAGGCATCAATCTGAATAAGAAATCGAGCTTTAAAAACATGTCCAACTGTTCTGTAAAACATTTAGTCATGCTTTGACTCGTATTTCAATTTTCATGGAGCCTGAGAGACTAAAACCGTTGATGTCTCAGATTGCCTGCTGGTTTGGGTGTTTCGAGAAAGCAAGTTTGAACAACAAGATAAAGAGAATTTAAGAGAGGGGCTTATAATAGCATATATTCATGATGCTTCTAGCTTTGAAAAATTATTTGAAACTGATAGCTCTTTTAGCGTTCATCAGTTGAACCTGTATTTGCTTTTGGTAGAGGTCTACAAAACAATATCACATCTATGTTCTAGCTTCATAAAGCTAGCTTTGGTGGAAAAAATTCCTTACAATCTAACGTCTCTTGATGAACTACAATTGTCAACTTGCCTTGGAATCAATATCAAACCATCATTTTTGTAGGAAAAAGTACGAGAAACACTATAACCAGAGTTGAAAACTCAGACTCCCTTTAGATATTCAAAATATATATTTATAAAAGCCCATAAATGCAAAGCATGCAAAAGCAGATAGTGTAAGATATTTTATTCAAATTTTGGTTTGTTTATTGTAACAAGTATTTCACTAATTTTTTATTTTAGAATTATGGGAATCATTTTTGAGGAAGCTCTTTGTGTAAATCTGCATAATTTTATTCGTATAACGCATGATTATATCACATATTCTTAGCTTTATATTAGCTAGTTGCTGTTTTCTAACTAACAAGTCTAAACTTGTTATTAAGGTTTTGTGGCGATTGTTTTGTGGCGATGGATCATTTCAGAAACCTTTATTAAAAGTTGTTAGGAAACGCACATCCGTTGAAACAGCCTTTTCCAGAGCAAATCCCAAGACCGACTATAGCTCGGAATATCCACTGTAGCTCAATTCTGGTTGGTTACTGTCAACAAAGAACGAAACTTCTGATTCGTCTAAGTTTTAATATTAGACCATTCTGCGCTCAGTGTTTTATATCTTATCTGGAGAGGCATTGTGATGACACATTGCCAGCAGTGCATGTTTGTTAATCGCATTTGATTACCTATACCGCTGCTTTCAAATGTGAATTCCGAAAATCAAACACTGAGATTTTGACTATAGCTCGAGCTACAGTTGCTATAGTCTGGATCCGCTCCTGTAACGCATATGCGCTTCACGCCATTCACAGCTAGGCCCTGCATGTCCGCCATTACACTGTAACACTTGAAACGCATATGCGTCTCGGCCCATGCAGAAACGCATGACCATGCAGAAACGCATAGTTCACCGGCAGTGTTCATCTAAGGAAGGATGAACCCCGGATTCCACAAACATGTTGGGTTGGTCGGCAGGGGTGGCGCTAGAGACAAACCTTCAAGGTGCCGAAGTTTATATTCTCCGTAACTGCCGACGCTGGATGTGTCAAATTGCCGACAGAAAAAAAAATCGATTTGCCCCATATAGCAGGCAGGGCCGTCGCGAGGCAAGTCTCGTTGGGGGGGGGGATGTGGAATGCAAATTTACCTGATTAAAAAATTATTGCCTGAAACTTTTTAGCTGGTGCCACAAACCTCTGCAATACATTTTGTCAATCTAACTCTGTAAGATAACCGACTTTCCTTATAATCTTGTCAAATCTCTATATCGGGACGGGCAAAATATATAGTTACTACCTGAGGCGGCACCATGGTTGCCGCCGAAGGGGGAGGAAATTTTCGAATTGTGATGCTTCTAGTTCCCTGGAAAATGCACTCTTTTAAGCAGATTCCACTAAAGCAATCCTCCTAATCCCATTGAAAATTATTGTCTTTTTGCAAAACTTTTTTACAGCAGATAAAAACAACAATTTCGCCGTGGTCTTGAAAAATACCAGGTTGTCAGTTACTTCTAAATTTAGATCCCTCTCTCCATCTTAGCATGCCTTTTGAATGTGGAGCTCATAGTGAATTGCAGTTGACGCTTCTACTGAGAAACTTTAGGAGAAACGAACACGAGGCACAATTTTACCTAAGATTGCTTGATCCTTTATTGATTTTGTGACAGGAAGGTCTCTGAAATACCTAAAGCGTTTCTTCCACCGAGCGGATTTTACCTGAAATTTCCTATTGAGATACTATTGGGGACCACCCCCCACACACACACACACACACCCCCCGGTCGCGATGCCCCTGAAAGCGTCCACTTTTTAAACAGAAAACGATAGCCACCGGTTTCAATATTGGCGCATAGATAGCATACTCCAGACTGTCACTGATTTCGACTGATTTCCTCGATTTTGAATTCCTCGGATCATCATCATTAGGTACCATCTTCTATGGCTACCATGACCCTCCAACTATCCCAAAGTCTGAGTTTTGGTTTATTGTCATGGTCATAGATAAAATTCTTCGGATACTTTGGGTTAAAAGATGAATTAAAAAGCTGGGAACTCTGTCGGAATCTTGCAGGGGTTCAGTTCAGTATGTAAACAGAACTGTAATCAGTCAGGGAGAACTGCAGCAATTTTAGATCAAAAATTCAAGATTAACAGAGAAATATAGCTCTTAAAATTTGACCGGCTTTTTTAAACCTGTGCAACCGGTCTAAATCCGCTTGTCTTAGTGCCATAAGATCCATTGAACATTTGTGCATATCGTTTGGATTTAAAAGGTAAAAGACCTTCTAATCAAAAGGCCTAACAATTTTTGATAAAAAAAATAATTTTTTAATAGGCATTAAAGTTGCCATTTTGCATTCTGTATTTGTGCATTGTTTATTTTCTCGTTTTATTCTTTAAATCTCTTTGCTTAAAGTATATATTTGTTTATCGTCCGTGAAACAGCTCCGGTGCTGTGGTCTATTCATTTAATAACAATTTGCTCAGCTTCTGTGTATTTTTATTTGCGATTTCTACCTTTTGCTATTTATTTTGAATTAAAACGATGTTTTTTTAACGATTTGTGTCTCTTTGCTCCCGAAGCTACGGGGAAATATTAATGTAAAAGAAAACATTGTCATTTATTTTGCTAAAATTACCGTAGTTGAACTATAAAAACAGCTGAAAGGTAGATTGAAGCATGCCGAATCCGATTCTGAGGTTTGTTGTAAGATATCATTCCGAATTTCGAGTTATTAACGATTTCCCTATATTACCCCGATTTCCTCATTTTACCCTGTCCCCTATTTAAGCCTCGAGCGCTGCCTACATGATTGCAAATTTGCGCGCTTTTTCTGTTTCCCAGGATATTCTGTCCACGTTGATGATTATCCAATGATTTGCAATCTCAATGATTAGTGATCATGTCAATGATTTTCATTAGATTTCAATAACAATGGCTGAACTTGGGAGCCTCGATTCAGGGAGGTATTAGCCTCTATGATGCTTGGGAGGTGTGCTGCGGCTAATGGCGAGTTTTGCCGCAACGGCGGGCCATAGTTAGAAACTATCAAGCGGCACTAGAGGACGGGGGTGGGGGCTGCTTGAAAAGTCAGCAGCAGTGTACCATAAAATTCCAGAAAATTTCCTGATGATTGAGATTTACCTATGTATATAGTTTTGCACAAATACGGATAGGAAGGGGAGAGGAATTGCGAAAGAGAAAAGAAAAAAAAAATTTCCTCTTCCCTTCTTACTTCATTTGACTCTTCGAGACTCTAGTACCCAGGGTAACATATGACAGGCCCCTGTTTATTATTTGTCAAGCAGTTCGATCGATCGACCAATTAATCGCAAATGATCAAAACACGCAAATACGAGCAAAACACGCAAACACGATCACGGGACAGTTGAGAATTGTGGAAGTTTAGATTACCCGATAAGTCTTGCACGCAAATACAAAGTCTAATAAATCACAATTTCGACCCATAATTTTATGTTTTATACTATGAAGAGTGTCTTTTGAAAAGCTTCAGTTTGCCGTAAAAATATTTGATTTTTCCAAAGCTAATTTTAAAAAGTGATGGAGGGGAAATGACCCTTCTAGTCAGTACGTGGAGAAAGTGCTGATTGAAGGAGTGAAGATTTCATTTGCGAAGAAGTCGACAGACCAACTGCTTACAGCCCATGCTGGGGCAATTGCCATGTATGGCCTTGTTATGGACTTTCATACAGGGCTGCAAGCCTTTGCTTATAAGAGATTTGCCCCTTAAAGAGATGGAGGTTTTTATTGTCCAACAGCTCCATTAATTGATTTTGTCGTAACTCTGGGTCGGATCTAGGTCTTCGCATCATTGCATGTAAGAAGATCAATTCTCAATATTTGTCAAAGAGCAAAAAATTAAAGAAAAATCCATGATGAACCTCAGTGCTCTGCGTTATGTAACTGATCATTAGAAATTAATCTTAATTAAGTTTTAACTAGTGGTCATTTTGAAAAGTTTTGTTAAACCGAGAGCCTGTTGAAAACTAACATTTTTTTAAAGATTTTTCCTTTTAAAATTATAACCAAGAGTTTCAGGCTTCCAGGACCACTGCCAGGGACCAAATTTGGTTTGGAATTTGGAATTGCACCACCTTAACAAAAAGCCCTGGCCAAGCGAATAAAACATCGGCATAAAACATCATCCAACATTGTTGAATAAAACATATTTTATTCGTTTGGCCACCATGTTTGACGATGTTTTACGATGTTTTATGATGTTTTGCAAAATTTGATTACCATCAAACATTTGGTCAAACATCTCTTTTGTTGATCAACAATGTTGCGTTCGTTTGGCCACCCCTTAAAACATATGTTTTACTCACGCAAGCGCAGTAGATTAAAATTCCGCAAATACAACGCAGTAACTGTAGGAAGCTGTGCAGCGCTTGACCATAACAGATGTTTAGCATTTGTTTGATGTTTGACATTGTTTTACGGATGTTTTGTTTGTTTGGCCGGGCCTTAACATATCATCTTTTTTGCAGTTTCCTCTCCCTCACACTCGAGGAAGCTCTCATGGACAGAGCAGGGTGATTCGCCACTCGTATGGCCAACAGTGCTATGCTCGCATGATGCCTGAGTGCTTCAAGGAATGGAGGAAGCTTGAAGAGAAAACTGGAAATAAACTGCTTTAGTATGTTTGCTGACGTTTCATTTGTGCATTTCTTTCTCAATGTTTATGCTCTTTCTTTATTCTTAAATTAGAGATGGACTTATCTTCAAGCGAAAATTGTCCGAGATCACAATACGCCGGTTTTTTTCAATAATTGCTACAAGCAATTGGCTTTAATTTGACTTGTTTCATTGTTGCATATTTGCTGAATCTGATATGAAAACTATTGTTTCCATAACACCAATTAATAGAGCAAATATGTAACGACCCTTTTCTCTCTATACACCCACAAATCGAAGTCTCTCAAAGCAGCTTTGTATTTAATGCTTCTACTACTAGCTTCGCAGTTATAGATTTGTATCATTGATAGATATTTTTGTATTGCCCAATCTAAGGGACTTTAGTAAAAGTAAATCCTACCGAAGTATTTCTTCTCAAATTACGCTCAAAAAGTTTTTGTCCCCCCTGCTTCGCGGTGCCTGCATCAGCTTCCTGTTTAACCTGCAGCCAATGCGGATTGCTGAGCATCGATGCACTTCCACTTGACAATGCGAAGCAAGTGCAGCGTAACCTAGCCTCGATTGGATTGACATCTTCCCTGCTGCAAGGAAACGAGTTTAAAAACAAATACCCTATGCTGACATATCCAGACGGGACAGGAGCTGTCCTTGAAAACGAAGCAGGAGTCCTGATGGCAAATAGATGTGTCCAGTCATACCAGGTATGCATATATTATTCATCAATTATTTACATAATTACATATATTAAGGCGTTTTCTTTGATTGCTAGGTTTGATACAACGACGCGCCATTTAAAGTCATTTGTAAACTTGCAGGATTTGTTCGTGTCAACTGGTGGTTCCCTGTTGGACAATGAAAAGGTTCATGAAATAATCCCAGGAGACATCATCCAAATCAAGACGACAAAGCGAGTAATTAAAGCAAAGAATCTCATTATCACCGCAGGTATGTACGGTGTTCCATTCTGAATTACGGTTTGGTAGACACGTGATGCCTTAAAGGTAACGGTGTTGTGAATAATTCCTTGAAGTGGAGTCGTCCATGTAGAGTCATTGAAGTTTGAACCTTTGCAGAGAGTCATCAATATAAAGTGATTGCACTAAAGCTTCAGTGAAATGTATTGCTACGGTCCTGTGAATCAGTAAGGCTGTTCCTACCCTGGGAAAGAGACTCACTCTGTATAAAATAAGAAAGAGTCTGGATCAGTGCACACCTCTGCTCCTTCTGGTGTGCCGATATTAACAAAACAGAAGCAAGTTTACATATTTCGAGACGTTCAAAGGTCACAGCGAAGCAATAAACGCTATTGAAAAAAGCCCTTGTGTTAAACATTGAAGAGAAAAGAACATAAATATCAACTAATGATGGCGACCGTTTGATAAACGATTACATTTGAAGATGCTGTTGAAACTGTCATCAAAGAATTTCTTTTTCTTCTAATTTTGTGGAAAATTAAGAAAGAACAATTGACAGGATTGACAGAGTGATCGTAGAAAGAAGGGAAACCTCCGTAATACCGGCTTTTGAAAGTCTCGGATATTTCAAGCAGGGTTACTCATTGCAAAGAAACTAGGCCTTGAAGGGAAATAGTTAAATGTACTAAATAAGGAGAACCGCGAGGCGCCGAGAACAAACAACAACAAACGCACGTAAATCAGTTATGGCTAATACTACGGCCCGGCATACGGGGCTGCGCTTTTCGTATTACCCATACATGTGATAAACTTCCAACGTGCTCATGCTTACAACCACTGTGTTCACAATGACAAAGTAGACTTGAAAGTACACACAATTTTTGAGAAAAATTACAGAAAACTTATTTTAAGTTTTATACGCAATTTATTAATGGTTAACATTTTATACCTGCATTGTGCTAACTTTAATTTCATGCTTCGCACATGCCTTTGTTGCCAAATGGCACTTTACACCTGATTGGATTGGAATCTTTAGGCAGAAAAGTCTATTATCATTGTATTAATAATGGCGACTTTACAGAACTATATAAAATACATTTGCTTTAAGATTTCCCAAAACTTCACTGACTACTGAGTATCTTTGTTATTTATCTGACAGTCCGGTTGCGCAGGCGATAGACCTAGTTTCCTGTCTGTTGCATTGACAGAAGTTCTTTCAAATAATTTCACTGGAAAAAGGTCCGGGTGCTCTGAATTAGACTCTCTTATTTTATAGAAAGTGAGTCTGGTACCTAGGTTAGGCTTTTCCTTATCATACCTGACATTTATCTAATGCATTACTTCGCGTAAGATATATGTATGATCGATTTCACATCAACTGTAAGCCGGCCTTTTTACCTGTTCATTGTACAATATTATGTACAATAAATTTCATGTACCTCTACGTATTTACCCGGGAATCTTTCATTTCTATAATTCAAAATAATTTAAGATAACGATGTAAGTGGCAATGACTATCTTCTGAAAATATGATGACTTTAAACGCATTTTGCATTATTTCAATTATTTAAAAGGTTACATTCAACAAGAAGAATCCAATTCAGATCCTTCTCTCTTCGAAACTGTATTTTTGCAAGGCTCCTCTTCTTGTGTTACAGGCCCATGGACATCCGAGCTTGTGAAGCCAACTGGGCTTGCGCTGCCGTTACAGGTAACGATCAAATCAAATGACGTAATTTCCGGTATTCCTAATTATGCATTCCTTACGTCGTCATTATAACAAACCTATATCCTCTAATAAATACATGTAATATTGTATTCATCAACATGAGTGCCAAACACCTTTTATAAATGTCAGTGTCGGTATATGGACTAAGCGGGTGCCTATATATGGTTAATAGTGAATCCTTAGTATCATGAGGAAGATTTTAATTAAACAGATTTTAATTATCACTGTCGAAATGATACTACCATGAATTTGATTGAATTGCAGCCATATTTGATTTCGGTTTGCTACTGGAAAACAAACGATGTTCGCTACCGGGCAGATCAATGTTTCCCCGCCTTTGCTGATTTTGGAACTGGTACTGCCAAAAAGTGTCAAATCTATGGATTGCCTTGCATTGAATACCCAAATATGTTAAAGGTAATTATTATGATTATGCTGTGGTTGGAAAAGTCTTAAGACATAGAAGTACTCGATAAAATGATTCATTGAAACGAGTAGGGGGACATTTTTGCACTTAAAATTGAAAATTATTGGTTTAAGGCTGGTGCAGGTTTAAGCGTAAAACGAGGAGTTGCTCCATAGATGCGAAAATGTTTCTTATATTGATAGGTGGTATGACGATACGTTTGCAAGTGGCACAGAAGTAAACGCTATAAATACATAAAGATCAATTAAGAATGAATATTACTGTTTATCAGTCTGTCGTAAAGTGTTCGATGCCGTATTGGCAGAGCTGTACACCCGTTGCCGGATGATCGCCTTAAACGCGAAACCTGGAGAAGCAACTTGCAACCGTTCTATACACCAAGCGTAGATTAAGAAAGAAGGCTGGTGCTTCTCTATCTCTTCATATGTCGGATATGAAAAATTTAAGTATAAGTGATGATAACTACTGTTTTACCAGTCTGCATCAGTTGTTTAGGCAGCGCTGTGTATGCTTTAATGTATAGAACAAAACTATTGTAAGTTGCAACCCTGGGTTTCAAGCTTAATGCAAGCATCAGCCAACTGTCCCCGTTAGGAAAGTATTATGTTACTTCCTTTTTCGTGTCATTTTTAATTTTGCACCTTGAAAGGCTTTTCTGATGATTTATTTTTTTATCCTTTCTAGATTTGCCTGCATCATGGTATGACTGTATCGCCTGATTCTAGGGACAGAGTGACCTCTCAGGATAAAAACGTGCTTGAAATTGCCAAATATATTCAAGAACATTTTGCCAACGTGGAAGACAGACCCTGTATTATTGAGCCATGCATGTATACAGTAAGTGCCTTCCTGAATGTTCCTTAGTTTTTTATCAGAATCATTTGGTTTTGTGCTGTTACCAGAACGCATGCGATTAAAGTCAAAGTGATTCAGGAGCTCTTTTTAGATGATACCTTAGGTTTTTGAAGGCATTTAAGAGTTGCCATCCACTGAAGGAATGTGTAGGTTGTTTGGAGAATGTTTTAACTATTGCAAAGAAATTTAAGGACAAGACTATTTGTATGTTTTTTGGAAGTGTCTATTAATGAGAAGTGCCCATTAATGGAAAGTGTTCGTTTATGTTGAAGTGTCCGTAAATGTTAGGGTTTTCTTAATGGGAGGTGTCTGCTAATGGTAATCGCAGTGGCGGCTCGTGACTTTAACAGTTGGGAGGGCAGACCATAAATATTGCTACAGCGTTTGCAAATTTTTCACTGTATTCATGGTTCGATGTTGATCGTCATGGAGCGCAGAAGAAAACGCATATATAGATGTGGTTTTTGTTTAGCGATGATGTCATTTTATGGGCAAAATTTTTCTTGCCCCGAATTCCTCCAAATAAGCCAATCACAGGCCGCGTTTCGCAATGCTCGAGGTCGAAAATTGGCTTGTGCGCATGTCGGCTAGGGGCAAAAAAATTTTGCTCGTAAAATGACATCATCGCTCAAGGCACTAGCGGGCCAGAAGCGAGGCTAAGGACGAGACTGGATAGCAAGGAGCTTTTTCTAGAAGAGATACAAACTTATATAATTAACCACAGTAAGACTATCTTCAAAATTAAATATGAATATCATAGATTTCCTTT
Organism: Rhopilema esculentum; assembly: GCF_013076305.1. Next base: position 14,227,025 of record NW_027019317.1, read on the forward strand.
GAATCTTTTTGAGGGGACATTGCCCCAGATGCCCATTAGCAAGAGCCGCCACTGGGTAATCGTCCGTTTATAATATACCAGATGTAGTGTTTTATAGTTACTTTTATTATAATGTCCATCGTAAGACCCAGACCCCCGTGAAGTAAGGGTAGAATCAAAGGCTCCGGCGAAGAGGAAACGTGGTATTTTGTTTGCGTTCAATCTGAGATCTGATATATATTACACCAGAGTCAATAATTCTTTGATATTGCAAGGACCTGTTGATCCAATCCATTGTTCAGTGATCTAATCACATAAAATCTTCTGAAATCGATACTTTTAACCGTGGCTGTGGCAGTACCATTTTGCCATGTGACTCGCTATACTCCTATTCGTCCAATTTCTCATTGCAGTCCACGCCAGACGATGACTTCATAATAGATCGACATCCCCGCCATCCTAACATCGTTGTTGGCGCTGGCTTCTCAGGTAATATCGACATTCCACATTCTACAACCAAGATTGGCCTAATTCGTTGCGGTCACCAAAGACCCTCTTTTCTATTTTCACTCATGGAATTTTAACCGAATCCTGAATATGTTATAGGATAACAAGGTTAACTTCTTTGACACTTGTGGCAATGTAGAAACCATTACAGTTCCGCTTTCCTTTGGTACATACAAAAGAAATCGAGTTCTTTCTAACAAACCATGCCGTGCAAGGTTCCATAGAGTGAGTGGCGAAAAAGTCGTTTGCTCCTCTAGTATAACATTTTGCCCCTTTTTGATTGGCCTCTTTGTTTCTTTTATATCGCCCAATCACATCTTCAACGAGTTTTTGAAAGATTTTTGCTTATTTTCCTCTTGATTCGCCAGTAAAAATTTAGATTAGCATTATTCTATTGATATCATCGTTAGGTTACCTGCCATTTGATTCCAAGATTTTATTATTCTTGTAATGTACGGCCTTGAACAAATGAAAGAACCCCCCTCACAAGTTAAAATGCCCTCTGGGCTCCACCCACACCCCCAAGTGGCGTCGATATAGACTGGGCTGGAAATTTTTAATTCAATTTCAATTGTTTCTCGTCAAAAAGACACAGTTGCTTTATTATTGCAGGTCATGGCTTCAAGCTAGCTCCAGTTATTGGCAAATTGTTGGCAGAAATTTCAAAGAAGAAGGAACCATCCTATGACATAAGCACATTTAAAATTGATAGATTTCACAATATAAAACACCGACTATAGCCAAGGCAGGGTTCGAGGTTGTCGTAGTTGTAAGATAGCAAAGCAGAGATAATATTTTAGTAGAGATTGCCAAAATTGAGGTTTTTCTGAACAGACACTTTCAAATGACAAGATGCAGAATTTTCTGTTATTGTTATTAAATATTTGTTATCATTTGTATCAATGGCTTATTCAAGGAATGCTTCCGTTATACCAAAGCCAACGAATGGGAAAACACTATACAACTTCTATTACTGTTTGCCCAAATGCAGATTTAAATGCTTTTCGTTGCACCTCACTCAGGCAATGGGCAGAAGACATGAGATAACCCTTTTGAAAGAAGCAATAAAAACTACAATTATTGTGACTCTCACGAAGATAAACTTATTTAATTCTGCAATAAAAACTATCAATGAATTCTAAAAAGTCGTGTTTTCAAGAGGACAAAGTTGGTTCTTTTACAAGATCCCCGATTAACTAGCGACAATCCTAGTGCAATTGACCAGAAATATTATAAATGCTTCCCTAATTTCTGAGACTGATATCCATCAAAGTAAAGCATTTCATTTCTTTATTTTATCATTGCTGTATCACCACGAGAATTAATACTAGTCTAGTTAACAATAAGTTCATTTTCCACGGCGAAAGGATACTTGTTGAATCAATTCGCAAACTGTTCAGCTTGGTATTTAGATCGACCCTACAACCGTCTGAGTGCTCATTAATAAACTCATGCTTTTAAACAAAAGTCTCCTTCAATCAGCTTTCACTGTCTTTCAAATTGTGTTTCAAATTGAACAATTCAAACAAACTGTGTTTCAAAAGCTCATATTGTACCAAAAATACAGATTGATAAGGTAATTAGCAAAGAAATTGAAAGTTTACACAGCATTCATAGACCTTAGAGAGGTAAATGCCATGGCTGATATAAACTTTTGCTTCACAAATTGAGAACAATAACATCCAAGGATTTATATTAAAGAATGTTAAAATTATATGTAAAATCAAAGACTATTGCATAAAAAAAATCAGATTGGTCTTTAAGCCCCACCACTATGGACATTGACTTTATACAAGGATGACTCCTGTGCCCATTGCTGTTTAACAAGGTCTCTTTTATTGACACCATTCCTGATTGTCACCTTAAACCACCCCAGACTATCTAAATATTTAATCATCCATTAAAACCTTTTATAATATGCAGATCAAACCCATTGCATTTGTTGCTAATCAAACCTATTGCTAGAGATGTGTTTTGTTAGATTTTATTTCACTTGGGCCGTTTGCAATTTCCGATTGCAATTTCCGATTGCAACCTGCTTCATACATGCCGAATGAATTTATAAGAAATGCTTTATTTCTCAAAACAGAAGTCCTACGCTTATTAGTCATTTTTAGAAGAATTTTGATGACCATATTTGATAACATTTGGGGGATATTGCCACCAATTACCCCTTGTACCGTCATTGATCAACAGCTGAAGTGGCTATTTTACTATTCGAGAAAACTTGCTTGTTTTATGTACGTAAAGATTCATCAATAAACTTCGAAGCTATAGCTCATCTTGGAAAAGTTCAACCCCATTCAAAACTTCATTGGTCGGAGTGGCCTAAAGAATGAAACAAGCTTTATTATTGAAAGGTCTTATTTCACTGAACTATGGCTAGACGTCTTGTCATATCAAAAGTATCCCACAATTTAATTTTTGCTGCAGTTGTCAAAGCATTTTTAGACCTTCTAATCCTTTGATATGTATGGATGGTTGCCATGAAATTCGAAATATTTTGATTCCACCCGTTATAAGTCAGTTATAAATTCGCTTGAGTAAGAACTGGAAGCGCATTTTGGCAAAATCAACTTTATTTGATGGATTTGAGCGAGGAAAAGACGAACAAAAATGGTCAGGACAGACAGACATTAAGTAAATGTGAGTATTGAATACACGCGAGATATGAAATAAACACTTATTGACAGTCTCAGCTGGTTTTAATTCTTGTCATGTTTACAATACTGAAACTTTTTTGTATGTAAATACAGTCAGGGATAGTTATTAAATAATATATAGATTTATTAAACACCTGGAGGAAATTTCCTAAAAATATCGTGCAGAGACGTGACACGTACGATTTTGATGATATTGCAAATTCGTGTTGGCTGAGAGTGAGGTTGCACATGGAATCCATGCCATTTCGCAGTTAGCAAAGTGTTGTTATTTAACGTTGTAAATGTTGTTATGAATGTACACTAGTGTGGCGTCATTTTGGTGTTAGAGTTCTAAGAAAAGCCTGTCTCGTCAGTGTTACTTTATTGTGATGCACTAACCATATGTATTCAATTTTTCACAAAGTATTGATTGATTATTGCCAATCTTATACTTGGTTGCTGTAAATTGGTTATCTTTTTCACCCTGAGATTTTATGGCAGGTTTTCACTGAGAAATTGTCCCATATAGTTTCAGATAAATTGCAAAATTGACAAGTTCTTTCCTTGGCACTGATTTGTTATAAATGCAAAATGCCGGGACGAATTTTCGCGGCAAGGATTAGGGGGCGTTAGATAACGATTGGATTTTGTGAAACTCACTTCAGGTGACTGGTTTTATTAAGATTTTGCCGAAGAGCACAAAAATATTGAAGGGTGTGTCACACCCCCACACCCCTGCGAAATCCAGCCCTGGCAAAATATACTACCTAATACAAAGAATGAGAGTGCCTAATGCAAGGTATGGTTGGAAAAACGTAAATAATGAATTACTAGCAATAGGAAATATAAAAACAGTGTATTGATTTCAGTATCAAATGAACCATGGGAAATTAAGACCATGATATTTAACCGTGACTTCGGGATTGGGATCTTCTGCCGGGGGCCGAATTGCAAAGCGGCGTGAAATTATAAACTAAGAAAACCGCAATCCGCACTCAAAAATGCACAAAACCTCACTGAAATAACTTCAACTATCTTATCATAAGAGTTTGCCGATAGATTTGCGATTTTACAACCTATATCGCTTGACTTTCGAAGCCTCATTCAAGTGTACTTGAATTTCAAAGAATTGAACGAGTACCTCCCTTTTTGATGAGTACTCGCGCTGTACCCTCGACTCCCTTTAATCTAACGAGCACCCTCTCTGCCCCCTCAGCCTTTCTTATGAGTGGTTCTTTTCTCGTGATTGTCCTTTTCTCCCTTTAACTTGGACTTGCTACAAGTCTCCTTAACTGCACTTCACGAGCTCTCAATTTCTAACCTTTACTATTCTACCTCGTATCCTTACTATTCTATATACATTTTGTTTTCCCTCAATCCCCTTTTTAGTGAGTTCCCACCTGTGTCTCCTCTGTAAGGGGTGTCCTCGCTGCGTCTTCGCTTTTGAGTCTCGTTTTTCCTAAACTGAGAAATTTAAGAAATTTTTCTCTCCAAATTGAATTTTTCTTATTCGTTTTGGTATTTATCGGTATTAATTGTAAAAATTGCATATCTTTCAATTTGTCATTTAGAAGAATGCGGGGGCTAAATTTCCTTTTGGTAAATGTTGTAAAGGTTTTCTCTCTTTCGTGATTCTCAGGGCAGAAACGACACCTTTGTTGACGTTTTTATACTTATATTTGCACTTTTTACATAAGCCCTTCTATCGAGATACCGGTTTTTTATTATTTGACATATCCATGTGAGTTACACCTAACTGGCCTACGCCAGGGAGTGGTTTTCTCTATATTACGACCTTTCTCTTGAGGCTCCTTCACGTAACTGACTACCTACTGTTCTTCCTAACTGATCTACTACGCCCATGGGTGTTTCCATCATTACCTTATATGGCATAATGACCTGGTCCTATGACCTATCACATGTGTGAATTGTTTCCTTTATGAGGCTAATCTGTGACATTCGCACTTATTCACGTGCTATTGTTCTCTTAATTGCACGCGAGGGATAATCCTTAAACCTAAATTTCACAACGGAAAATACATCCCCTAAAAGCTCTTCTAGATGCGTCCAATTTCTTTTAATCGAAATTTTTGTACATTTTCACCAGCATTTCCTAAAACCTAAATGTCAGCACCGCTAACATTTGCCAGAAGTGCAGGAAACTGGTACATTTCATGCATCAACTCGTACAATAATTCGTACATGCATGAAGAAGCGGGTTTGCTACGAAGCCACTCTGCACTTTGTCAATTAGGCCTTTTGTATACATAACCTTTTCTTTGCTTATGCAATAAATAAGCCAGGACTGGTGAAATTAACAGTTCCCACCCATTTTGACTGCTAATAACCGTGGGAGAGATCAATTGAGGGGCCTCTGGGAGAAAGTCATTGGAAACTGTTCCCTTTTCTGGTAAGGCGACATGGGTGTGATCGCGCATGCCCAAAGACTTGGGTTGCATGAAACGAAAATGGCGATGTACGGAGGATGCCAAACATTTCGAAGGATTTGTAAAGAAAGCAAGCTCAAAACATAAAAGGATTTTGACTGAAGGCTGTGATCGTATCTTGACATACAATGGCACTTTTGACAGTGGAACGATCGCAGTCCATCGAGGGCTTTTTGAGCTCTTCCAGTGAGGAATCGGTGAGCAATTTGATAAATCAGGAAATAGATTTGTTTCTTCGCGTATTCCTCAGGAAACATGATTTGTTTTGGTGATTGGCAATGTGTCCTTATCGATTTAGGACATTACATGTCATTTGTATTACATTGTTTTATCACTTTAAATCAATCAACTTCCACAAGTGATGTGGGAATGTTTACAAATTTATAGCAGACACCGTCGGGCTGAGGCAAAATTGTGGTAGGCAAGTGATAAGATTGTAAGAGAAATCAAATCCCCAGCGTTAGAGGTAAACAAATACGAGGGCAAGAAAGAATACAACCGTCAAGCTACCCTTGTGAGATTCTAAGTAAGTATCAGCAGTATCGGAGTAAACAGGATTTTGAGTTAATATTTGCTGTTGCAACTACTTCGTTAATAATGGTTAATGGTTTTGTATTTAGATCTGCAACATAGACTTCAAAGGAACGATAGTAATGCAACATCAGTATTCCAGATTTTTATTAGTTGGGTCCACTGGTTTTTATGTAATTTGTATTGCTTGAGGAGTTGACCATTTTCTCTGACTTGAAATGAAACAGAATCATGTTCATTATTACCTGTCAATGCAAACACAAATTCAAATCACAGCTGGGGGTTTAAAACATTCACAATTGTATTTGAAGCAATGAGCAATTGTGTGTCCAGATATTGTAAAGGTTGTAAAGTTGGTTCTCTAAAAAATCAATATATTAATATATATGCATATATAAATACCAAGCCTAAGTTTGACAATGTTTAAACTTTTAAGAGCAAAGGACTACTGTTGCAAAAGGCTAGACCAATAAAGGCATTTTTATTAATTTTCAATCTTTTCCAGTTTTTTGAGACTGGAATTCTTTTGATGAAGCAATCAGGTTAGGAAAGGAGAGCAAGTAATGATAACAGGGGGCAATTACAAACAAACATTTACGAGGTTAATAAACTATTAACCTATTACAATGAAAAGGATCTGAAGGGTTTCATTGTTTTACAGTGTGGTCTTGCCATTTACAGTTTTTTGCAGAAATTTTTTTTTCAAAATTTTTTTTCTGGTGCCATCTTTCAGAATTACTTCACCATGTCACTTCTATCGTAAGATAAATTATAATTAAATTGTTGATTTATTATTTTTTCTCTTTTCTTGGCAAATCAAAGCCATCAATATTTGTAAAATGCTTGTTTTGATTACCATAGAGCTATGAGATGCCACTGTTACCTAGCAAGTACCCATGCCTCTAATATATTATGTGGTATTTGTTATATCATATAAAATTTGTTATATCATATATAATTTGTTATCAGTGAGATGAAGAATTTTTTGTCACCAAGGAAAACCAGAAAATCAATCCTGTTTAATAATAAGATAAAATAAGATTTTAAAGCTAGCCTGGCCATAAGATTTTATAATTGACATCATTTTCCTTAAGTATATACCATTTTTAATTTATTATTGCCAATATTTCCTTATGCTACTGTTAAAGCTCTATTAAGCTTGAAGGGTGCTTATTTTTTCAGTCCTAGAAGGCGGCTTAAAAGAGGGGGGGGGGCTTGTTAATAATTTGAAGTAAAAATGTTATAAAAATACCCGTATTAGAGAATATCATGTAAATGTTCTCAAAAACTTTCCTAGCTGCTTCGAAAGTTAATCAGTTATATTGTCCTCATCATCATCAGAGCCACCAGGATCAATTGATAACCCTGGGACATCTTCCAAACAAATTTTGACTGAATTCTTAGGTGCACAAGTAAGTCTTTACATGGGTCATATTTAACGCACATGATCTTATCATTATCTCACCCATCAAGGGACCCACTTAATGCACATGTTTGACATCAAGGACTATAGAAGGAAGGTGTGATAGAGAAGGACTTGTTGGTGGTAAGGGGGCTTAATGGATAGGGGGCTTAATAAAGCTTTTACAGTATTTTGATAGCTTTTGTTAATGTATAATTTTTTTGCAATTTATATCTAAAATCTTATAAACAAGGATATTGATAATGATAAAGCAACAGATCCCAGAGATTCATTTCAATCATGATGGTACATTTCTTATCATATAAATATAAACATTGGCCAGCAACTTAAATTTGCTTCATTTATCAACACATACTTAGTTTCTGATCTTTTCACCAAGTTTTGTTATCTGTAGGAAATAGATGGCTGACAGAATCTTCCCTTTTGTATAAAAACTTTTTTTTCTTGACTTGTAGGATGATCAGGAAGATGTCACCCAGATAGATGATGCCACAGACTTTCATTCCCCACGGCCCCCCAAACTTGGAAGAATGAGATCGTAAGTTTTGAATACCAATTCGTCTGAGTAGAATTAATTTGAAGCTTTTAACAACAAAGAGAATGACATGGCTATGTTTTGTTTCTGCCTGTTGGGTTCCTGTTTGAGTCACTAAAATGTTTGGTAATTTTAACTTGTGTCATAATTTTTATATTTGGTATATATATCTTTACTTTCTCCATGTTTTAAAACGATGCATTGTCTTTCTTGGTGAATAGAAAAACAAGGTTTTCTGCTGCCTGTTATTTATAGAGTTTTTCATAATTTGTTTTTGAAATAATTCGAATTGTTATCATTCAGGTTGTTTGTTTGCAAGGAGTATTATTGTTTTGTGGTATGATTGAGTAAATACTTTGGTATGCAAGTGGAATTATGTCATGCTCTCTTTTAATCTAACAGCTCATTCAATAGACTAGATAACATTTCTATGATTGATGTGTGATTTTGAGCAGTAAAAATTGCACCTAGCTTTCTTTGGCAGAGTATTTTCAGCATTGACAATATGGCAGCCCAAGCTCTTTCTTTGTTTGGCTTCTAACTTTATTTACCTGCCATAAAATATGCCCTAATGTCATGATACAGACAAATAATCTTTTTAATTTATTTTTTCTCAATCTTTGGTCTTAAAATATTGAAATATATCTATACCTTTCGTCATCAAAAAACAACAAAAATTATCTTTAATGTAAAATGCAGTTTCAGGATGCTTGTATAATTAAAGATTTGGCAAATATATATGTTTAGTTTATATTGTCTCAATGAATTTACTGACTCAATTCAACTGAAGCTATATCCAGACCTCCTTAAGTAAGGCATTGCAGCTTAAGAAATGAATGATTTTTCATGCCTAGCCCAAACAGGATTAGTTTAAGCAAATGTAGCATTTACAATAAGCAATACATTTAGAAAAACGAAGCATGTATTTCCCTAGGATGATAATTTATCTGTTGTTCTTTAACAATTTCAGGCCAAGTTTTGCTGGTTACTTTGCCTCGAGGGGAGGAGCTGTTTCCCTTCCTGTTGGAAAAGAGACAAGAACAGCCACAAATTCTCATAAAAAGACTTGCGGTATGATCATTTTTTGTTTATATCTCTTGTTTATATTCGTATTTGCTATCTCGATTAGGATCTTTGGAAGAGAGGTTATTTCAATAATTGCTTTAGAATTTGTCAAATTGTTTATTTTGATTGAAAAGAGGTCAAATATTTAGGCAAAAAGTCTAAACCAAGCTCAAATGTATTTGCCTCTTGACTTTAGCTATATAGACTGTTAAGTTCCTAGCTTTAATTTTGTAAATATTTAGCTTTGAACTCAGATTAATGCAGAGATTACTAGTTCTCTTAAGGGTAAAATAACCCAGAAATTACAAAGGCATCAGCATTTTTCTTGAACGACTACTGTAATGAATTTACTGACTCAATTTTTTTTCCATTTCACAGAGGTTCCGCATTTGCTTAGAATATTGGCATGTCACTTAAAAAGTTTTTTCCTACTTTGGGAGTTTTAAAATGATCCATTCCAGAAAATGTGGTCTTGCAATAAAACAACAGGGAAAAAGTACAGACTCGTGATTTACTTCCATTACAAAACAATGTTGCCAGAACAGAATTTGCATGATTCTTTTTATCATTCTAGAGCATAATAAAAGCCTGAAAGTTTTTTATTTTAGTTTATGTCATGCATATTATTCATATGTATATATATATATTTATTCATTTATGCTATTCATTTTTAATTTTTTGTGCTATTTCTAGGGGAATTACAATTGCATTTACAGGAGATGGTAACATATCTTAGAGAAGAGGATTCTCTTAAGATGGTAATGGCTTCTGAATGACATTGTCTCCCTCAATCTTTAGTAACAATGAAGCATCTTAAAAAATTGGCGCTTGACATTTTTATACTCTCACTTAACTATATCCATGGTTAATATCCTGTGGCAACATATGTAATAATTCCATGCAGATCTTGTAAGAGGGTACTAAAGAGGGGTATTGATCTTGGCTCCCAACTCCCAACTCCTCCCTCCTATCTCCTAACTCCAAATCCCGTCTTCCAACTCTCAACTCCCAGCTCCCAAATCCCAGCTCTCTCTTCCAACTCCCAACTCTCTCTCGAAACTTCCCCTCCCAACTCACAACTACCAGCATCCAGCTCCCCCTCCCAACATCCAGCTCCCCCTCCCAGCATCCAGCTCCTGCTCCCAACACCCAGCTTCCTTTCCCAACTCCCCTTTCTCAACTCACCCTCCCAATTCCAGCTCCCCTCCCAAATCTCAACTCCCAGCTCCCTCTCCCATCTTCCAGCTCCCTTTCCCATCTTCCAACTCCCAGCTCCCAACTCCCAACTCCCAGCTCCCTCTCAAAACTCTCCCTCCCAACTCTCAGCCCCCCTCTCAGCCCCTGCTTCCACTGTTCCCTCCTTCCAAAATTCCATTTCTAAGTTTAATCTCTGCAGGACCTTGTAATAAGGCATATGCAAATTTTGCTAGCCAGATATTATCAATCAAATTTTGAAAGCCAATTATTTTGCAGAAAATTTTTTAAGGACCCAGTTTGACAATTTGCTTCTTGTCTGGTACCCAGAAACTCATTTTGCTCTTCTGAATTGTATAACCTTCCTGATAGATTGATTTTCATTTTTCTTATTTCGTTAAAGGCTGTTAGAATCGAGAGTCAACTACCCGACAAGAAGAGATACCTAACTGCAGTGACAAACTCCAAAGATCAATGTATATTGATTGGTGTTGATTGGGATAAAGGGTGAGTCAGCTGTTTGGAAATTTCCAAGTACAGGCTGCCACCTAAAATCTTGCTGACCATAATTGTCCGTTTACAATCAAAGTCAAGAGACTCCCAAAGGGCTTATTCCATTTCTTGATAATTAGAATGGAGAAGCATTTATTGATGGTTAATATGATGCAACCTTTTGCAGTTACCTAGTAGATTTTCAGTTGTTTTTGTATTGTCTTAATAAGTTCCTGATATGCAGCTAAGCTAGCAGTTAAGAATTTAAACTTTTTGAAAACCCTTCTTTGCTACTGCCAATATGTCTCTTTTTTGTAAGCACTTTCTGTTCTCCTTGCTTTGCCCTTGAGTATATTTAAATGTATAAAGTCCCAAGCTTTATCATGAATTTCAGACTCTTACTTGTATAATATATGTTTATATATTTGTATAAAGACCTACAAAGATTACAAATGATAATTTGTTTGGCTCATAGGCCAACGATTGGCACTGTTTTGGAGCTGCATGGATCAACAGTCACCAAGCTGGGCGGTGATGGGTGAGTATGCAGTCTCTCCTACATACCTCAGTTGTAGGCAACATACATACTAGTTGGCAAACAACAGCAAACTGCATTAATCATCTAACATGTCTCTCTTTAAAACACAAATAAACCAATAAACGTTTGTTTCCTTCTGTTTTTCAGCAAATGTATTATTCTAATAACCTTGAAAGAAAAATTATTGTTTTGTTATTGCTACGCAAATATGTTGCATTGATCTTTTTATGGGTAGGACTGTGAAGGTCGGTTGAATAGTTCAAATGTGCTTCAGAAAAAACTCAATCTTATTCTTAAAAGTTGTTGTTTTTTGTAGCGGATTTCATGTGTCCTACGAAACAGAGATTGGTCACTACTTCAAGCCTGTCTCAGTGCAGACCCTCTGGTAAGCAGTGGTCAAATGAGACGCGATTTCTGACCTTGTAGATATTCAAATGGCATTGCCAAGTTGTCTTACGATTTATCTTAATTGTTGAATCTGTTTAAGTTTAGTTAAGATTCAGCCACATGAGCTCAGGCTTTTTCACTATCAAAACCAAATCAATGTTATTTTCATAATTTGTATAGCAAATCTAAACGACAATGGTTTGTTAGCATTGCTAAGGCTCTCGCTGGCCATATTTCGGCAAGCTTGTATCAAAATTCACTGGCTTTTACCTGCATCTGGTATTCTATGATGTTCTTTCAGATTGTACTGTCAAAATGTAATATATTTTCATGACCTTGTCAATTGCCGCTTTTAAGACTCCATGATCTTTATACTCCATGTTTACCTTCGTGTTGAAGCTATTTTCTCTTTAACTGTAACACTAACATTAACACTGCAGTTTTTTCTTTTCTTTCCTGGTACCTCCAATTTAATTTACGTCCAGTACATTTTGTTTATGGCTACGAATCTCTCTGCCCTAAAACTATCAACAACAACTTCAGAACCGTTCAATGGCCTTTTGTAGGTCCCAGGTTAAATATCATCAACCAAAACTTCATTAGTAAGATTCAATTTTATATCAGGAATGGATGAAAAACGAGTTATGTCGACCTTGACAGCTTATTAAGATCAGTCAAACTAAGAGTTGATGGTCGCAATGTTAATTGGATTCATAGTAAAAGGGAATGAGGTTACTAGTAAGAATAGGTTTCGTATTCGCAAAATGTCACTCAAATCAAGCTTCTGCTTTGAATTTCACGTATTGACAGTTCAAGCTGTCTCCCGAAGAAGGATGACACCGATCGGTTTTTTAAATCATCGTGCGATGCCCCCTTTGACTATAAATCTTAATTTTAAGGTCAGGTGCTTATTTCAGACACTGTTGTTGTTGTTTCTTTGTCTGCTTCACTCATACCCAGAGCTGTGCGTGTGACTGACTTAAGGCTGAAATACACGATCAGTTTTTTTCTGTCAGTTTTTCCTAAAAAATTTTTATATCCGTTTTTTCATCAGTTTAACTGAAGGCGCGCGTGTTTACACGATCAGTCAAAATTCCTCAGTTTTTCAGTTTTCAAAACGAAAAAGGAGGAGAAAGCAGAGGTCCACATGGGTAAAACCATGGCTACAAAAACGTTCGCAACTAGGAATGTATGTACATTGTTGAGGGAATTTCGCCAACAGGAGAATGATGAGTACAAGAAGTTTTTAAGGATGAAATCAGAAAATTTCGATGAACTGTTGGCCTTGATACAAAATGATATTGCCTTTGAAACATAAACCTCATTCGTAGCAGCACCACTTTTGTTGTTTTTCTTTTCTTTAACCAGTTCCTTGGAATAATATGTGCGCAGTGTGTTTATTTTCGATTTTACTTCATTTTCTGAAAAAAGACAAACCACCAGAAGTTGAATTTATCAGAAAAAAACACAAAGTAAAACAAAAGCACGAAGTACTGCCAAAAGGCAAAAAAATAAAAGCAACTTTACCTGTCATTTGACACTTCTCTGCGAGAGTTTTCAAGCTTTTCTGCTTTTCATTGCGATCCTTGTACGCGCTTGACATCACGTTCCACAAGCTCGGCTCTGCTTCCCAAGCGCTAATGAAAAACTCTGTTTGCTCGAAACGCTCAACCTTTTTCGTTTTCGTTGCCATGTTAAAGCTTGTTTTTACTCAGCTTTAATTTAAGAAGTTTCGCTACCCGATGTTTGCCTCAAAAATATGACTGCTCACTCAAAGTACGTCATAGATAATCCGTTAGTTGGTGTGATAACCACTCTTTTCCCGTCCGAATTAAGATTTCACTGATCAGTTTCACTAAAAAGTTAAGCACGTCAGACTTTTGAAAAAACTGACAGTTTTGCCTTGTCAGTCGAAAAAACGTCACATATTTTGACTGATGAGCAAAAACTGACGAAAAAACTGATCGTGTATTTCAGCCTTTAGAAGCCTTTTAGACTTCCCTCCCAAATAATTTTATATTGCTTAGATATTGTAATTACATCTGTTAGGAGGACATTTGATGCGTTTTGCATTGTATATTTATGATTCTCATTTTCCTAAATTTTTAACTTTGCCCAAATTCGATAATATTGCCTGTAATGCTGACAAGGTTTGCCCAATTCAGATAGTTATCTTGTTTTATTGCCATAGCAACATGAAAATGCATTTTGAAGTGCAATATCTAGAGAAGGCATTCCCAGCAGGGCAGAGCCAACGCCCGAATCACAACTAAAATCTCGTCAACTGATTTCCTGCGGCTTTTTCTCAAAGTTTCTGTCTATCTTCTTCAAGGTCGGCTATCCACATAATTCAAAGAGGCATTGACGTTGCCAAAAAGAGTGTCGAAACAGACAGCTACAGGGAATTTACCGACTATTACAAAAAAAGAATCAATTCGGATCCCACGAGTATTAGCGAATGGTGAGTGGCTACCCTGGCAGAGTCAATAAACCTATTTAATTTGATAAAACCTGGTGCATCAAAGTTCACAGTCAAGATTGATGGCTTTTTGAGTTTTGATTTCATGGAATGCAGCTACTATATATATCGTTGCTTGTGAATCGAACAGCTGAAAATTAATGTTCAGTTGCATATTTTCATTTTAGTAAACAATAAAATTATTTTTGTACCTTAGGAAATTTTGTTTTATTCGTCCAAAGGAACTGTGCATTTTAGAATGTTGTTTGTAAAAGTATGGAGCCTCCAATTTTAAAAGAAACTGCTTTATCTACAGTCCTTTTAATTTTTTAGATCTGAATTTTTAGCTTTGTATGTCTCTTGTTGCTAACCATTTCCTATCTGCCTCGTTTTTGTTAAAGGAATATGATGGATGATCTGTTGTCAACGAGGCAGTTTGACCTGGTTTTGTCAGAGCAAGAGTGAGTCTCCCTGTTACCTTGTTCTGGCAAAATAGCTTTAAAACTAAAATGAGGTCCAATCTATTGATATGATTTTGAGAAATTTTATCACAAACAATCACAGGGCTGTGCAGGACTTTGTTATTTGCTGTATCCCTTATTTTCTTAGGCATAGCTGTTGAGTCCAATGCAAAAACCTAGTGTGTAGCACAGAAAATTTGGCGTATAGAACAATAAGTGTTGCCTGTATTTGACTTTAGGAGATTGATATCGAAATCGAACTAGAGGGTGGGGTGCAAAAACTCTACACTGTCTCTAGAGACTAATTCACTTGTCTACTTGTGTATTTGTCTGCTTCTAAGAGAACTCTCTAAGAAGATTTTCCTTTTGGATTTGTGCCGATACCCCTAATTTGCTAAAGAAGTAAAGCATTTCATTACTAAGTATTAGAATGTTCTCCTAGTTCCCCTTAGTAAAAAGCCCCTCAGATATCAAGAATTGCATTCTAGCTGAACACTGAAAGCCGCCATTTCCTCTCCTCAGACAATCCGAGCAAGCCATTGTTAAAAAGCTTGTACGATCCAAACTTAAGGAGGTATGTATCTCTTGTAGCAGCTTTTGTCCTTATATTATTTTACGAGAAACTGAAACGGCCTGCCTAACACACTGAAGATGGAAATGGTTAAACCAGTCGTCATTAGGATTGCGGTGGTTGCGATAAATAACTGTTTATTTTCAAGTGTTTATCGAGTGCAAATACATTGTTGTTTTGGTTGGCAGGGTTGTTTGGAGTTAGACACAAGTCAATGCGCTTTAGATGGCAAGGTTGTTGTTGTTAATAGTAATAGGCGTTTGGCTCTCAATGGCACAGTTCAGTGTTGTTGAGAGACAAGCCAAAGAAAGCTATTTTATTTCAAATCGAATGAAATTGCATTTTTCGAGCCAGTTCAGGCACAATATTTTACAGTGTTTTTGAGTTTCTTTAGTTTTATTTTCGTTATAAGATCACAAGATACAATTTTCCAACGAAGCTTCACATACTTGCTGGTTTGCAATCTCTGTTTTCGCTTCTATGTTCCATTGGCTTTGCAACTCACACACTTGAAGTTACCTATAGGTCCTAACTAAACATGTTCAAAATATTTTTGAACGTGCTACTATGCTGAACGTTTATAAACAGATAATTTTTTCTTATATCAGCCTTTGATTGTGTAGATATGGTATCATTTATGTCACCATGGTAACTGTGTTGAAGATTTTCGCACTATCATTTATGATTATTTTGTCAATATGCAAGAAAATGTAATAATCGTAATGAATTTACGTCACCAGGTGATGATCAGGGTTGATATCGATGAAATTACATGTCGCCAGGTAGGTTGGAAGTTTTCATCTTTCAAATCCATGTGTTGCATATGGAACTGGTAGATTTATGATGCGTCTGTTGGGGACCTGGGTCTGGCTAAAAGCGATTACGTAAACAAATTTGAATGCACGGACTACTGTTGAAGTCACCTAGGCACATTATCACTTGCACATTCTTAAAGTAAACTTAGATGTGAATGTGCATGCGCAGATTAAATGTGCAGTTAGAGGGTACTGTTTTAAATTGAAACTGACGTAACGAGATCGCTATTAAGCGGTTACTAGGGAGTTACGGAGAGGTTTTCGTTCCATCGAACTTACTTCTACAAAGTTTCAAAAGCAGAAAGAGATTTGAGATAAGGGATAAATTTGCTCGATGTTTGGACGGGTTTCCTGTATTGAGCTGTGTCCTTTACTAGCTGGTGTCTATTGGTGGGTGATGCCTGGTATTGGGGAGTGTCCGTTACTGGGTGGTGTCCGTTTCTGGGGCAGTGTTTGGGCGGTGTCCGCTTTTTTATGAATTATTTACCCAGGGTACAATTCAGCAAGGGCACTGTTTTTGTCAAGTGTGCCGAAAAACAAGGTATAATTATTTTTGTCTGCTTGCAAAAGATGCAATTAAAAATACGAATTAGAATCTGAAGTGCTTCTAACTTGATTTTAAAGCCTTCTAACTTTGGATCTGAAGGCTTACGATGAGGGGCCTACCTTTTTTCCTGACCTGTTCAGCTGATAAGTCTCGTTATAATCAGCTATTAGATTGCATTGTTGGATAATTTGCTACTGAGCTTCATGCATTCGCAAGTTCTTCAATAATGGCTGCATTGTTGTTGCTCTAGATAAGAATCATTTGCGAAGATGAGCTCGGAATGGACCTTTCCGAATTCAAATCTTTTTTGGATATCGAAATGTTTACAATTCTTGGTCAAATGGACTCTGCCTCAAAGATATTCGACTACCTTTACTTGGTAGGTGTAAACTTTGCTGTTTTATCGTTTATAATTTTCTGTTCGAGCTTTTTGTGACACAAAGAATTATGACTGGACAACAAACCAGTATCATCTTTTTCACAGCGAAAGGACTGTTTTCATTTGAGACTCGTAAAATGATAAAACGTTTAATAGTCACAAAAGGGTTAGGAAAAAGCTCTTTCTTTCATCCGTTTCAGCAAACAAATAAACAGTTTTTTAGATAAAGTTTTACTTTTCCAAATAGAAAGAAAAAGGACATGAACATGCCACATGATATTAAAGGCGAAAATCATTACGCAGCATAATCAATTATTGTTTTCGTTCGACTATCTTGAAAGTATAAAACGTGGAGTAATGTCCAAAAACTGAGCAAAAATTATATCAAATTGCGGATCGAAAGTTTTGCGAGGGGAAGAAAAGCGCGTTTGATTGGTGCCTTATATTTGGCCAACCAGCAGCCGCTAATATCTGACCTATTTGAAGAGTCTACGAAAGAAAACTCTTTCTGGCTACACAAGTCGAAATCCTTTGTTTTTATGTAGACAGATTCCAAGAGACCTTTATGAAAAGATTGCCTACGTCCCCGACTAAATTTTAGTTTCCTTGCTTAAGAAATGATTGCTCTGGTGAATTCCTCTGATGACTGTTTATCTTTCAGGGCTCTGAATGGAACGCATCCGATTTACCACAGCTGCAAGCCCTTGGGTATGTTGTTCATGTCTTCTCATTGATTCGTACACATTTTTTGTGCTTTTCGTATCCATGAAATCAAATATCTAGAAGAAAGCATTTGATGCCGATTGATTCGAAAGACAGATTTCTCATTTTCAAGAGCTGGTTTACAGCCCTTCGAGGCAAGTATGTTATGGCATTCAATATTTGACATTTGAACAGTAGTGTAGAGCCAAGAAAATGTAGAAGGGGGGTATAGAGCTAATGAACGTAACAGTAGCTCTCATGTGCATGTCTCCTCGATATCAACTTCTTCACCTTTCACTTTTTGTAGGGTCACAACATTTTCCATTGTCTACCTGTTACTTGAGGAGCAAAATCTTAAAAATAAAGAACTCTAAGTAGTAAAGTTTTGTCAATATATATTTAAATATCAGTTATCAAGATGGCTATTAAGGTAACACATGAATGCAAAAAGTAATGTCGGTTCAATCAAAGATTTGATCCTGGCAGAAATTAATCATTACCCAGAAAAGGAGGAGGAGGCGCAGTCCCCATTCAAAAAGTAGAAGGGGCGGAGCCCTCCTAAGCCCCCCTGCTCTACAGCCCTGCATTTGAACCAGGCCATATTAAAAATATTAAGACGTTTCTGCCTCAAATCTCATTCGATATTATGAAATATACATTAAATATATACACTGTTAATCATACAAAGAAAGCTAAACGTTTTGGTTACAAGAGAACTGAAAATTTCACGTGCCACCAAATAAAAGGAATGAGGGAGCACAACATAAAAAAGTCCGATGTCCCAAAAATTGAAGTAGTTTGCTATACGAATTGTTTAAAGTTCATTTAAAGCCAGCACAATGCTCAGTTGGGTTAGCGTTATTCTTAATTGTGGGTAAATTCTCAAATCTTTTATTTGTTGTACTTCCATAGAAATGTCAGCATTTTTCACAATTAATTGCCAACTTCTACCAATTCAATGTTTATGTCGTTAAATGTCACGAGCAGAATGCGAGAACTGTTTCATCTATGAAAACTGTTGAGTTTATTGACGGTATAACTCTGTGTTTCTATATTCATATATATGTTATAATAGATAATATATTGTTCAATGTCTTTACTGAAGTATTGAAGATTTATTTGATTTGATCATAGCAGAATTCATTCAGCATTTTCTCTTTCTTTACAGAATTGGATATATCCTTAATTTGACGAGAGAAATCGATAATTTTTTCCCTGATACGTTCCATTATTGCAACATAAGGTTGGTCAATTTGAGTAACGTCTTTGAGTTCCATATTTGCGTTACAAAACCCCAAAACATGCTTTGCTAATAGATGGTTATACACAGAATTTTAACAATGCTTCTGCGTTGTTGAAAGCACTGTAGTTGTAAGACCTGCCAGAGGGTGAATTGGCGGTTGCCACTAATATCTCTTAGCTACTCCGTGTATAATAATAATAATAATAATAATAAGACAAATATTTACAGAGGATGGCCTCAGTCACTCGAGGGTGCTTTTCATGAGGGTCCTCTATTTAACTAATTATATCGATTTACTAAAACATTTAAAAAATTAAAAAAGTTCATCATAGTGGATAAAATCAGTTCACATTGTCCAAAACTTTTGTTTAAAAATATTAAAAGTTCCTGCCAACTTAATGTTTGTGTCCAGTTTATTCCAGTCATCAACAAACAGATAGGATGACACTTGCTTCCCCCAATTTGTCCTTACTTTAGATAGATGGTATTGCTCTTTGTTCCTTGTCTGGATGTTATGCAAATCGTGTCCTGTTTTATTGCTGAAAGTGTAACTTATATCGTTTTTTTTCGACTTGTAAATGGTGGCACATCGATGGAACTTTCTTCTGATATCTAGAGATTTCCAGTGCAGTAAATTTAAGGCCTTCGTGCTTGAGTCATTTGGTTTCATGTTCAATACCAGTTTGGCGCATTTGTTATGAAGAACTTGCAGAGACTTCATCGAACATTGGTTATTTCTATCCCCCCAAACAGTATCTCCATAATCAAACAATGGTATTATCATAGTGTTTACCAAAGTTAAACGTTGTGCCCTGGGGATAAGATGACTAATTCTTTTTAACAAACCTATTCTTTTTTCTACTTTTTGCTGCAATGAAGCAATGTGATCCCCCCATGTCATATTTTCATTTATTATTATACCAAGATATTTATAACTTGTTTCTCGACTTAGTTCATCCTCTTTGATTTTCAATGTCATATCTTTGAAACGCTTTAACTGCTGCTTTCCTCCAACCACAACAAACTTTGATTTAGTGATGTTTAACGTAAGTCGATGGTCGTTTAGCCATTCTTTCACTAGAGCCAAGTCCTCATTCATCTTATTTTGGATTTCATTACAGTTTTTCCCCGAGTAATAGATAACTGAGTCATCTGCAAACAAGATTGTGTTCGAGTATTTTAATGATAACGGCAAGTCGTTGATAAAAACAAGAAAAAGTAAGGGACCTAAAACTGATCCTTGAGGTACTCCAATCGTTACGTTTCGTTTCAGTGAGAGAGCGTCCCCAACCGACGTTTGCTGTGATCTCTGACTAAGATAGGAGCGAAACCATTTCAGACAAGCTGTAGAGACACCATATTCTGTCAATTTCCAAAGCAACAAAGAATGATCGACCGTGTCGAAGGCTTTTTTCAAATCTAAGTACACAACACCAGATACATGACCTTTGTCCATGCTTTCAAGGAGGCTGTCCGTAAATTGTAAAAGAGCAGAGCTTGTAGACATTTTGTTTCTAAATCCGAACTGATCTTTGAAGAGGAGATTGTTTACTTGCAAGAATTCGTAAAACTGCTTATGAACTGCTCGCTCGATTATCTTGCTTATTGTAGGTAAGATGGATATGGGTCTGTAATTGTCACAGTTACTTTTATCTCCACTCTTGAATAAAGCTACAACTTTTGCCGATTTCCAGTTTTTGGGAAATTTGCCTTCAAGAAATGATTTGTTTATTAGGGCTTGTAGAGATGGTGCAATGATGTCAGCGGAGTCTTTCAATAACCTTGCGCTGATTTTGTCTAAGCCAATTGCTTTGTTTGTTTTTAAGTTTTGCAGTTGGATTTTCACGAAATTGCTTGTTACGAGATCCAGTTGGAAACTCTTATCAGTTTTCTTTTGCAAAATTCCTCTTGCATCTTTATTTCCTTTCCCAAAGGCCTTTGCGATTTTTTGACCTATAGTTGTAAAATGTTTGTTAAACACTTCAGCAACTTGAACTGGTTTAGAAAGGACTTTCTTTCCGGATTTGATAACAGAAACAGAATGGTTGGCTGACTGAGGAAGGGCATCTTTTAGGGATTTCCACATACGTGTATGTCAAGTAATTAAAGCAAAAAATATCAATGTAAATATAAATGCCACTTTGTTGCTGCTTTTGCCAATAACTTTTCATTTCATTTGCCTTTACTTTCTTATAATATAGCGCTTCTGTAATTGAAACAAAGATGTGGTAAAGGTATTGATTGAGGGCTAAAATGACCTCCGCAGAGGGCCAAAATCGCTTTCGGCGTGATCAATTAGGATTCATGTAATTTCAGCAGCCAATTTTTACGCAACTGATCGTCGACAGAGCTTGTTTTCACAACTGGTCCATAACTTGTTTGGTGTGTGCCCCCTCTGCTTTCACGTGTTAATAACTTGTTTGGTGTGTGCCCCCCTCTGCTTTCACGTGTTCATAACTTGTTTGGTGTGTGCCCCCCTCTGCTTTCACGTGTTCATAACTTGTTTGGTGTGTGCCCCCTCTGCTTTCACGTGTTAATAACTTGTTTGGTGTGTGCCCCCCTCTGCTTTCACGTGTTCATAACTTGTTTGGTGTGTGCCCCCCTCTGCTTTCACGTGTTCATAACTTGTTTGGTGTGTGCCCCCTCTGCTTTCACGTGTTAATAACTTGTTTGGTGTGTGCCCCCCTCTGCTTTCACGTGTTCATAACTTGTTTGGTGTGTGCCCCCCTCTGCTTTCACGTGTTCATAACTTGTTTGGTGTGTGCCCCCTCTGCTTTCACGTGTTAATAACTTGTTTGGTCTGTGCCCCCCTCTGCTTTCACGTGTTCATAACTTGTTTGGTCTTTGCCCCCCTCTGCTTGCATGTGTTCATAACTTGTTTGGTCTTTGCCCCCCTCTGCTTTCACGTGTTCATAACTGGCTTGGTGTGTGATCCTCGCTGCTTTCACATGTCCATAACTTGCTTGGTGTGTGATACTTTGTTGTTTGTCATGCAGGGTTTACGATGAAGAAGACACAGAGTTGTTGCAGTACTGGGATCGCACCTACCGTTTTATTCATAATGCCAGGTACATTATAACAGGCTCTTGATATTTTTCTTTGGCCGTCGTTGAGGTGATCGCTTCAAGTCAATGGTATTCAAATATTTTTTCTTTTCACATTCCTTTGTAGATTGGCTGGTTCCAAGGTACTTGTTCACTGCAGGCGAGGCATTAGTCGATCTGCATCATCGGTAATTATTTATCTTAAAATTCTTTCTGAATTTTGGATTTCACTTTCCCTGTGGAAATTTTGGGCTTTTGATTGATTCCACAGGTCTTTGTGTTGGTGGTTAAAATTACTCAGAATATGAATTTTTCTTCAAGCAGTTCTTCAAACAGGCCATCACAAAATGTTTCTTTCCTGTCAATCATCGTAGTTTTACAGTACTAGGAGAGCCCTTCCATCCATTCAAAAGGATTGCGTTCCTATCAACCAAAAAAGTTCCGTTGTTTATGAATTTACGTGCCAGTGTGATTCTGGCTACGTAGGACGCACAACCCAAAGATTGGGGGATAGGATAAAACAGCATGTTCCTTCCTACATAAGAAACAAAACTGTCCCTCAAAGAGAACAGCCTCCTCTAAAAACACAGTAAAAACTAGTGACTCTGCCATCGGACAACACATTATAGACAACACAGGTTGTGCAAAACTCTATAATGACGACATGTTTCAGAAAATTGGCAGAGTCCGGTCGTCTTTTCATCTAGTAATTTTTGAATCGATCGACAAACAAACTAGAAAGCCGCCATTGTGTAGATGGAAGGAATTCATGTTCTCTCTTGGACTCCGTGGTAATTTTTCTTTAGGCACGCGGCACTGATTGGTCAACTATACCGGTCATGTGCTTGCGTTTTTCTAATTCAAGCAGTTGTGTTATGATATCCTAACATTCTGTATAGTGGTGTAAATTCCCCCACAGTGCTTTAATAATCGTCTATTCCCACTTACCAGGTCATTGCGTATATCATGAAAAGTCGTGGATGGTCTTTAACAGAAAGTATGGAGTATGTTAAGAAATGTCGGAGTATTATTGAACCGAATGCTGGGTTCCAAAAGCAGCTGATTATATACGAGGGTATCTTGAATTCGAGGTTAGTCAAAGATTGCCAAAGAGCTTAGTGTTTTGAAAGATACCTCAAGGTTTTTCGTGGCCTCTTTTTTTATTGTTTTTACTTTTCAATTTTGTGCACTAAAAGTTGCATTTGATCAGTTGGAATGACTATAGCTTTTATGTTTAATGATGGTCAAAGTATTTCAATGCAAATTGATAAGACAAACGTTTTACCCTGGCAAACTTTTATCTTTCCTATGCCCAATAGGCTTACCGTTTATGACTGCAGATTTGAGATAAACACAAGCCATTCAAGGTTTAGATCTTAAATTTCGCCTCATTTTGGATGATAGATGGCCTCACTTTGATTGATAGATGGCCTCACTTTATTCTCGCGATTTTCCTTTTAGTCGGCATCGACACAGTGACCTCTTTCGTCAAAGATCGAAGTCCGAAATGGATACACCATCAACTCGAGATAGAAGGAAAGTGTTTCGGGATTCAAAGTTGCATGGGGAAATTGACGAAGCGGACGAGGAGAGAACTGATGGCGGAGAAAGATTGGCATCTAAGAGTGCAAAAAGGCCTAAATCATGGACACCCGATGTGTCTAAGGAGGTTTTAAGTGAGCAAGAAAAGCGTGGAGAGATTGTCAACAAAATACCATCGGCAATCGATGAGATATCTTGTCAGAACGAAAGTATCCCAGATGATGCAAGGGCTGTTCTGGATGGTGATGAAGTAGGTAATATGAAGTTTGAGGAGGAGCAGCAAAATCTGATGAAAGAAAACGCAGATTCGCTTAAAGGTGTGAAAGTACAGCGTCATGGCCGAAGAAGGATAATATCACGTGCAAAAACATTGCCATCGCAGCTGATGACGCACTTAGCAGGTGACACTGGGAAGGAGGGCAGTTCGTCAAGTAGCGCAGTGGAGGATGCCAAGGATGAAAACCTCTTAGAGCAAGCTGTTGCTGCATCTGTCATGAAAAGTAAAATGCTTCGCAGTCTGGAACAGCTTCAAGGCCTAAGGAAAACTAAGGAGATTTTAGATAACCAGTTTTCGGTTGAAAGTATTATTAGGCCATCGAGTTTGCGGAAAGCATCATTCTCAAGAAGGCTTCCATTTGAAAGAACAAAATCATTTTCAGAGGAAGCAGAGAGTAGTTCACGCAAGCGCATTAGGAACAGGGCATACACTATCGGCGTGTCGCGATATTGCGAGTATGACGATGACAATGCAGAGCAGGGTGATGAGCTTTATGATTATGATCACTGTGATGAAGTTGATCGCAATGATGGCGATTGTAGTAAAGGAGATCGCAATGACGGCGAGAATGGTTGTAGTGGTGCTATTCAAGAAGAAGGTCAGGCGACTGTTGATGCGGACGTTGTGAAGGAGACAAACATAGAGGGGAGTACTGCAAAGGAAGAGGACAAAGGATCTGCAGAGAATGCTTCTCCATCAACCCATGGAAGAAATGATGCGGAGAATCAACCTTCAGCAAATGATAATGTGATAGAAGTACCCCAATTCATAGATGTGAAGGAATCAAAAAAATTAATTGAGGAACAAGAAAAAATGTTGGCTCAGCGAGTTCGTATTTTACGATGTCCACGAAGGCACACTATAGGGGAATCGAAAATATGGAACAAAATTGTCAAAGAAGAAGGCAGTTGCAACCAGCAGGGCTATCAGAAAACAGAAGCGGATGGCAGTACAGATGATGGGTCGGAAAATAGTCGTGAACTTAAAACGAAGTCGAGAGCATTGAACGATGGTGTGTTGAAGGACAAGAGCAAGCATCATAAGCGCTCTGCAAACGACAGTAAATTGCAGAAGAACAACTCATTTTCAGGGGGAATTGTTTCGAAAAAGGGTCCCAACAGAGATGATCAGGGCCATTCTGAACCGGGGTACTCTGAACAGGCAAGTTCTCACCAGGATGTTTCAGTCAAAAAGTTAGTACAAAAGCACGCAGCTTTGATTCAGCAAACCTCTCCCCCTGGAAATTCAGAAACTCCAACTATCTTTTTTGATGATGCTAGTTTTTGTGTTGCTACAGTAGAGCAGAGTCTCCTCTCGAACTCACCAAGCATCATTGACGGGGGTGAAGTGCTTGAAGATGAGCATGAAGAACAGCCAGATACAAGCAAGCCCGCTGATATTGTAGAACGGGGTATAGTTAAGAGACATTCACAGATTTTCTCAAAAGCTATCGACAAAGCATTGGATTCGGGCACGATGACTGATTCACAAGGGCAAAAAGAAGGCCCCGCTAGAGACAATCCGTTTGACCGATCAAAGCGAAGGAGTGTGAAAGAGAGGTTGCAGGAAATAGAAGGGAGTCAACGAAACCAACGCCCTATTTCATTGAATTTAGAAAAGGGGACAATGCCCTTTGACACGGAAAGTGTAGATTCTGCGAACACTGAAAACGTGGACAGTAAAACAAGCAAAGAAGTATGTTCCGATCTTTGTCCTACCAGTGACTGTGCATTGAAAGCTTTATCGGCACCCCCGTCTCCGAATCCGACTGTTGCTTCACGAGAGCGTTTGAATTCAAGAAACTGTTCAGACGTACAGGGGGTCATGAATGGTCGTTCTTCCAGCATGAATGATGTAGCTCAGTATGATAATGTGGCCAAGTGCTCACATGATGTTTTTGTGAGCTTGCCCGGCAGCGAAACGCCGGGAGAAGCTGTAAAAAGTCTCGTGGACAGGTTTGAAGGAAATACTTTAGCCTCATGACTTCCAGATTCAAAGTTCCCTGAAAATGTATGTTTAGTTTACAATCCTTTTAACCAATAAGCACTTTCTATCTGAAAAGCAACGCTTGATGAATATAATATATCTGGCTTTAAAAAATCATTTTTATTTTTGTAAATCAAATGGATCAGAAAGGTATTATTCTTAAGATGTATCGTTGCAGTTATGTTATCTCACCCCGCCGCGTTTTGGCAGAATCAGCTATAAGTGTTTCTGTATCCTCTTTTACACTGTCTAGAGCCATTTATTCCCTTAAATGGATTCAATTTTAGTGATATCGGTTATATTAACCGACTCTTGTTGGCTCTTCAAGCTTGGATTTTCCAACGGTCATTCATCCGTAACGGGGCTGTGTGATATAGGACGCAGAACCTATTTCCCACTTTGGTTAAAAGTGTGTTCTAGTCGATTCTTCTGATTCGTTATTCTGTATTATATTATAACTATTGATAAAGAAGACGCTTTTAAGAAACAAATTCGAAAATATTTGGAAACCGCGGCTTTTTATAGAAAGAACATTTTTCTGTCGCTCATGACTGTGTGGTTGATACCGCTGCCCTTGTTTGTCGCGTTTCCAAATGTAACACATTTTGTAAGCCTAGTCAAGTAGTTTTGTATTTACTGTGCAATTAATTTATATTCTTATATTTCTTACACATTTGCTATAGATATGAAATTCAATTCAATAGTAAAGATTGCTGGCTTTCTCGTGCTTTGTCGCCTTGCTCCTTCACATCACCCAGTAGCCATTAAGCACTGTTAGTTATTCTGTAACTATAACCCCGGTGTGAATATCAATCTAATGAAGAGTCCGTCTATACTGTCCATTCATAAAGTAACGTTGTTTCTCCAGGCATATTGAGTTTACGATTGTAAACTATCTACGCTTGAGGTTGATCCAGGCCGACTTGACCCCTTGGACGAATATGACTCCAGGGATTCTTAGGCCAATGATTTGGAATGCTGTTTTCAGCACTCATTTCAAATACGACGAAAAAGCAAAAGGATTTTTGTTACTGGGTGAATGCATCTGTTTTTCCTACCCATTCGTGGCTTATTATAAGAAATTATAAAAACATAATAAGAATAATAATATAATAATAAAAATGAATATTTAATAGATCCGATACAGGTGGCTTTTCCCTGTTAAAGTTACAATACCCAAAATAAATTTTGGTTTTTAAAAGATATTTACAGAAAAAAGGAATGTCTCTTGAATTAATTACATTGTTCAGCTCTATTAACTAAAAATTTGATTGACAAAGATAAGAATGTTATTAAGAATATAGTTTGAACAAAACTAATCATACTCCATCGCGTTGGATTATGGGATATTTAGCCAATGGTGATTTGTTGCAAAGAGTGGCGTCCGTTTGGCAGTTTGCTTGCTAGGGTTTCCCAATTGAGCATTTGAATGGTATAGGCGATAAAGAATGATGGAATAACTATACTGATGTTAATATCATTGTATGCCATATCTTCGCTCCAAGAAAACGTGCATTTTCAAGACCATACCCTGTTGTGTTTGGTTTTGGTGCCAAAATATCTATGCCACTACGAAGGGTGTATGGAGTATCTTTCTCCACAAAGATTTCATTAATGAAACTTGGATTGAGATTCCTTTGAGTTTTAAACTTTTCAGTAGGAAGCAACTGCAATTTTTTGTGGTGAATGGATATTGTATCTCTTTCGTTAATAATTCTTCGACATTAGAACAACTATCCTTGTATGCGATTCTCAAAGCTCTCGTGAATTTTGTTTATTTTCTTATGAACCGGCATGGCCTATCATGAAACATCCAAACAAGTGGACAGATATTAAGCTAAACTGAGAAACAACGAAGGCGAATCCTTTCTAGAAGATGATGCTATTGATTTGAATAGAAAATTTGATACTTTCCTGCTTAATATCCACTATCTTATTGACAAACATTGCCCTAAATGAAAGTTAACAAAAAAGGCTATGAAGCTTAGGAATAGACCATGGATTGATCTGCACATTCAGAAAATGATTAAAATTAGAGATAATCTATTCCATCAGTTCAAATTAACTAATTCTGTTAGTTACTCACGGGCTTATAAGCAATTCTGAAACCGCATTGTGAATGAAATATAAGAAAGCAAGAAAAATTACTACCATAAGTATTTTGATGAACATAAAAACAACATGAAAATGTTACGGAAAGGAATAAAAGGCATAATTAATATAAGGCCAGGAAGTATTGAAACCATTTCATATTAAAAAACAAGGATTATATTAAAATATCAGATCCTGTTGAAATATCAAATCACTGAATTCAATAAATATTTTACTAATGTTGCAAGTAGTATCAAAAAGAAAATCCCATGAACTTCAAAATCCCCATTGGACTATTTATCAAATCCCAATTTAAAATCATTTTTTATCTCCCCATGCACAGCTGATGAAGTATCTATTCCTATTCAGTCTTTAAAACTTAGTAAGTCAAGTGGACCCAATAGTATCTCTGTGAAACTACTAAAAATCCTTCAAACACCTATCTCCAGTGATCTTGCCTTTCTCATTAATGAATCTTTTGTCTCAGGAACCTTTCCTGATATCCTTAAAATTGCCAAGGTAGTACCAATCTTTAAGAAAGGACTTGCCACAATGAAGTCTAATTACATATCAATCTCTCTCCTCTCTGTCTTTAGTAAACTTTTTGAAAAAGTAATGCATCAGCGTCTCTATAAATTTCTTGAAGTTTGTGAAGTTTTATTTAGTATGCAATTTGGCTTTCGCACTGGGCACTCAACTGACCATGCACTTATTAGTTTGACTGAAACCATCAAACTATCACTTGACAAAAGCAGGATAGGCTGTGGAGTTTTCATTGATCTCCAAAAGGCTTTTGATACAGTAAACCATGACATACTCTTAAAAAAGATGGAATACTTTGGAATCAGAGGGACTGCATTAAATTGGTTTTACTCCTACCTTAGTAATCGCAAACAGTTTGTTTCTGTGAATGGTCATTCCTCGTCTCTTTGTGACATATCTTGTGGTGTTCCCCACGGTTCAGTTCTTGGTCCACCCCTGTTTCTTATTTACATCAATGATTTGCCAAATACATCAAAATTCTTTTCTTTTTTCCTTTATGCTGATGACACCAACATTTATTGTGAATCAGATGACCTTACTCTGCTTACAAGAAAAGTTACCAAGACCAAGTAGTCAAAGAACCAAGTATGTAAAATTCTTAGGAATACTTATGGATGAACATCTCTCCTGGAAGTATCACACAGTTGAGCTTTGCAGAAAGCTTTCTAGAGCTTTTAGCATTTTCTTTAAAGTCCGTCACTATTGCCCACTTCCAACCCTTATCAGCCTTCACAACTCGCTGTTTTTTTCTTTCCTCAACTATGGTATCACTGTATGGGCCTTACTTTTGAATCCTACCTTAATCTACTATTTCGATTACAGAAGAAAGTTTTACGTTGTATCAAATTTGAACCATTCTCAGCCCCACAGCTCTTCCAGTCTCTCAAAATTCTCAAAATTGAGGATACAATGCACCTAAATACCTTGACTTTCGTTTATAAGGCAATCAACAAGTTATCCCCTTTTACACTTCCACAACTATTTCCTTCCTAATGCAACTGTTCACAAAATTGGAACCCGACAGGCAACCAGAGGTGATCTCTTCAAATCTTTTAAAAATACTACTATGTACGGTCTCCAAAAATTCAATATTTTGGTTCTAAACTTTGGAACACTCTTCCTCTATTCATCCGTGTCGCTAGCTCTGTTGCAATTTTCCGTTCCAAATTGACAACACACATTATTGTCTCTTATTAATAACTTTTTTGGCAAATTTTCCTGGAAAGGTTATTCCCAATATCCTCATTGGAGTCTCGTTGTGAAACATCTGGTAATATGTTTGATTTAGTTTTATTAAAATATATAATTAGTTTTATTTGTTTTTATGGAGGGGGGGCTTTCTCTCGATTAGTTAACCTATTTAGAGAGCTCCTTCTTAATAAATCAGTCTTAAATATAAATATAAATATATAAATTTGTTTTGTGTGGTATTATATAGTGTAAGTATTTAGTTGAAGTGTTATCTTATAGAATTGTATTTAGGATTGAGTGATAAATAAATGAAACTGAAACTGAAACTGTCTATCATAACCCCCAGTTTCCCAACAGCCATATAGTTTGAAAAACGTGCAAGTGCACGCAGCTTCTGCCCAGCTTTTTTACGTTTGTGTGTTTACGTGCGTTTACGTGGCTCTTGAAATCCAGGTTCTTATCCAAAGTTACACCTAAACGTTTTTCTTCATCAGATTCCGTTATTGTGGTTGCACCAATCTGCACTGATACGTCAGTGTTTTTCTCCCCAAAAATCGAAAGATGACATTTGTCAGGATTAAGTTTCATTATCATTTTTTCGTTAGAATTTGAGTGGTCTCTGCATGGATTGACACCACAAAAGACACTTTACTCCCGAAGTCCGATCATGGCTTTTTGCAACCTCTTGCTATATCACAATTCATTTGTGATTACTTTTCGATTTTCTCAGTTTTATCTGTGTATCATGCAACTTGATAGTTTTCTATTGTAAATCCAGTCTAGCCCTTGGCCAACCACAAATTTAATAAAGAAATTAATTTACTTACTCGGGAATGAAATACCAATGCAACATAAAGGGCATAAAGCTCCCTCAGAAAAACTGCTATAGACAACAGAAGGTCAGTCATGAGGCTACGTTCCCACATCATCGAGAGCGAGTTGGGCCGTTGGTGCATCGACGCAAATCGCTCAACCTACCATATAGGGGTTACTAAGGGAAGTTACACAATAACCCCCAAACATGATTGATAATTGGACAGGAACATTGGGAGTTGATAATTGGGAGTGGACAGGAAAAGCCTCTTTTCCCCACTAATAGCCGATACACCAGTCCTACCTAATAGCATCAAAAAACGCTAAGAAGCATAAAAGATGCCTAAAGGTATGAGAGGTTTTAACGATGCCATAAAATAAACTCAACACGCAAAGTTATACTGAAAAGGCATTTGGCATAAAGAAACAAAATGAGGGAAAGAGGGCTGGGAAAATACAATAAAACAGCCTAGTTGTATTTTGGCTTCACCAAGCAAAGTGAGACCCACGCTATGCCAAAACCACAAATACCCCTAGATTAACCAAGGGAATGAAAACGCCACGAAACACACATCTTACCCTAGTTATACAAATCAAATTCACAGGAGGCCAAAAGACTCCCTGCATTGCCCATAAACTAGTAGAAAAAAAACACGAGGAAGCGTAGCACAAGAAAACATAACGAAATAGTAATAACAACAATTTCATTCGATTTAGTTAACGCTCAAAAGCCCCTTGTGAAATTAACTCTGATTAAATTTCATTTAATCATCATTTTTAATCGCTGTTTGATTAGAATTTAAAACACAAGGCTGTAATTACTTTTATCATCTTCGAAGTCGTCGTAATGTTACTTGAAGCTGATTTGAAAGAAATTACGCGATCTTTTACAAGAATATCTTTATCTTTTGGTCAAAGATACGCTGAAAGATTTTCAATGTTCAGCTTTTATGCATTCTTCAAATGATTTTGAGCGACGACATGTGTGTACTCTTTTATGAGGAATGAAAAGGGTGCAAAGTCCGAAGCCCAAATATAGTATTGTATGAACATTTAGAATAAGATTTTCAAATGATATTTTGCTGATGTATTAAAGCGTTACTGAAGTTTCAAAGTTTTGAGAAAAGCTCACTAATATTCTGAACATTCATAATCAAGTTTGTGTCCTGCTATAATACTATCCTTAAGTATACGTAAACTTTGATTCCCAGAAAACAGAAGCCAATAGTCACCAAAAAAGATTAATGCGATACGTAAAACAGCAATTGCTAACACAATGATATACCAATTTAAACATGTTGGACATTTCGATCTTTTGTTTTGAAATACTTATAATACTTATGAAAAATCCTGTAAGAAATTGCAGTCATTATCCATGTGTATATTAATAATGCTCGATATATTTTGTCAGTTATTTCAACAATATCTGTCCTATGACACACAGCTGGTTAAAAATTATCAAAATAGCAATTTTTGAAACATCTGAAATCATTCTTCTTCAACCATTCATCATACAAAGTTTGAAAATCATATGCGAATAAGTTTAGTTCATTTCCTTTCTATTAATTCTCGTTTTGAATTCTTGTTATATTTTCATTGGCAGTAAAAATAAACAGATGTTAGTTTTCTCGCTCTTTT
Organism: Rhopilema esculentum; assembly: GCF_013076305.1. Next base: position 14,259,066 of record NW_027019317.1, read on the forward strand.
CTTTAAAAGTCTAAAAACCTATAACAACACTTTCTTTAGGACTCTTTTCACTTCATTTACTTACTTTGTTTTCATAGACTTGTTGAATGCTAGGTTCATAGATAGGTTATATTCCCTTCAAGATGTTGTCTTTGGGGAAAGCCAGTCATTACCTGATCGCGTAAATCATCAAATGCTGTTGGAGACAAACATTAAGTTTACCAGTGTTTATATTCTATAAAATTGACAAAATTAAAATTTTAAATCATAAGTAGCTGACCCAAAAGAGTTTGGAGTGGGAAATGTATCCTAAAAAAATTGCAAGTCAATATATCAAGAAAACGACTTTTAAACAGGGCATCATCAAGAAAAAAATAAAAATTTTATGAAGAGCTGAAGCTGTTAGGAAAGATTAGATCGGTTTGTTGCCAGTAAGGGGCTAAATAATAACTTTCGAGGCTTAACATCTTTTATGAAATCACTTGCTCTTTTAATCAATTGATCAGAAATCAACTTTGTAGATTGTAGTCTATGATTTGATGAATTCCATGAACTTTTCATAGAATTCTAATAATACAGCCTTGCAGCTCAGTGGAGAAGAGCTCCATGGAAAATAAGTAAAAGTCTGTTGCTACCAATAGAAGTACGCGGTTTTTAGTACAAAGAGAGGTTATGTCCCAGAGCCTTGCATCTGGCAACTGAACAAGATTACTGCCCAAGAGATAGTAGCGGATGTATTTGGGATTGAGGAAACCTAACAGGAAATGCAAATTGTTTGTTTTAAAAAATATTCTGTCTTGATCATCTTGCTTTTAAGATGAGCTGTTCTTTGTGCCTCTGTTGCCCGAGTTGAAGAAGGAAGCATTGGTTTTATATTTGAATTACTTCTCTTTCTGGATATGGCTTTAGTAACACAAAATCGTTACATTCCGAAAAAATTCTGAATATTTGAGCCAATATCTTGTTCCTCAAGAAATTTAGGGTTCCGCAAAATTGAGGTAAAGAGAAGGGAAAGGTAAAGGAAAAGAATTTAAGTGCCGCATCAAAATGACGTCCTTTTTCTTTCCTATTTTTAATGAGATTTCGATAGCTCATTGACCGGCAAAATTGAGCACTGCTTTTGAACCCGAGGTCAAGGTTCAAAAGAATGAAAACGCCACTTTTTCTCTTCATACTCAACAACAACCGAGCGTCATTTAATTGGAGCTCGAAACGGAGCAAACCTAACGCAGCAACCCGAAATCCTGTAATTGAAACTCTTGTCTGATTTGGAACCAATTGAAAGCCAATCCGAAAGAGGAGCTAACCTTTCAGAAGAGTCAAAGAGGTAAGTATTTTTCATATAAAATTTTACTCGAGGTCAACTAGAAGTCTGAGACAGTTATCCGCGGTTAGCTAAATCAATCATTGATAAAAAGTCATGTGTTACCAACATAATATACGGATACATTTGAAATAAAATTGCTAGGATGAAATTTACCCAAAGTAACCTCATGTTTTCCCAAATCTTCTAGAAACGGAATGCGTATTTCGAAGCTTCTCTGGTTGTCTTGTCTGATGGACCAATGAACAACACAAGACAGACAGTGCTGTCGACTAAATGAAGTGGTCCAATCCAATTACAGCCATGTTACCAAGCCCTAATCAAAATGAGGCGACAAATATTGAACTTAGCACATTAATCGGAAAAGACAAGACCGCAAGAATAATGCACGGCATACTATTTTTAGCTTGGTATTGTCCATTAAATATGAACTTTCATTACGTCCCTCTATGTATTCGGCTTTCCGCAGTATGCATTTAAAAATCAAACAGACTTTTAATAATGTGTTTTTTGCACTTCAATTTTGCATTTAAATTCTGCTGTTTCGGGCCTCCACGCTGTTTCCATGATTTCCTGCCTAAACAGAGTGGGCATCTGTTTGCATTCGTTTCCTTGACGTCAGAATTTATGAATAGTGCCAGCCCCCTTGGAGAAGAGTGCGGAGGAGCGCGCAGCTGGTGAAGAGGAAGAGTTTTGAATGATGTGCGGCTTGAAGGAAACAAAGTTGGATTTTATTCCTAGTTTGATGTAAACTGGCGAGGAATGTAGAATTGGTTTTCCTAAATTAGTAATTGAGGGACTCAACGTTTGACTGATATTCGGAATCAACTTTCAAATGAAGTTACATCGTTGCTGTGTTTTATTTTAGGCCATTGACTCGAATCCGGCTTTCTTTTAGAATGGATCTCTCAAGGTTTGTTCTATTTCTTATTTCGATTTGCTGCTTGCAGCAAACAACGATGTCGAAACCAGAGTTCAGGCACCACGATCATGAAGATATGATAAGGTATATGAAAGAAATAGCCGAACGGTGTCCAGACATTACTAGACTTTACGACATTGGTAGTTCAGCTCTCGGGAGAAAGTTGATTGTGATGGAAGTGTCAGACAATCCTGGTGTTCATGAGCCTTTAGAACCAGAGTTTAAGTACATAGGAAATATGCACGGGAACGAAGTTGTTGGAAGAGAAATGTTGCTTTTACTACTGGATAATATATGTACGGAATATAGATATGGGAACAAGACGATCCAGAACTTAGTGAATAACACAAGGATACACGTTATGCCGACGATGAACCCCGATGGATATGCAAAGTCGAAGGAGAGAGATTGTGATGGTGTTACTGGAAGAGCAAACAGTAATGATGTCGATTTGAATCGGTAAGATGCCACCCAAAGTTCATCAGTTTACTCTTGGCGTTTTGTTTTAGTAAACCAAGTCCAATCTTTTTATAGATAAATTGTATCTCGGGAATAATTTATAACCAAACTTTTGGGCGGATCTGCTTCGGGCATACTAAAAAAAAAATTTTAAGCAGGATTTCAATTTCAGTGAAAAACAGGAAGGCAAACCAAAATTATTTTCACAATAGAACTCGGCATCTTTAACTGCAACAATGATTAATTGTTTTTGATATTGTATTTCGATTTGAAAACCCCATTTAGATTTCCCATCTGCTCAAAAGTATTCAATTTTTGCTATTTTTGCTAAATATTCAGTTTTCATTTACATTCTTTAAACTGTCAACTCAAAATAATGATAAATGTAAAACTAGATATAAAACGGAACTCATAATAGAATGAGTTTTATTGTAACTATGGTCAAGAATTGGGTTGATATTAATATGATTATGATTTGAATTATTAAAAACAGAAACTCTGTCAATAGTTAAACTAAAAAGAGAAGAGTTCACCCCCGGTTTGATTTATAAAGCACATTTAGAAATTGAATTTCTCAAGATGTCCGAAACTTCCCCAAAACTAGAGTTTACTTAGCAAAGCCACAGAGCAAATGCTAGCACAAAAGTTGCCACCAACAAGGATACAGTTTCGAGTTAAACTTTTTTATGGTGGCCTGTCTTAAGTTTGGCCCCATCAAAACATCCCCTCAAAATGTTCAGACACCCCTTCACTAAATGAGAACAATTTCCATGTTATTTGAAAGAGACATCTGATCCAATTTCAAGACAAAGCCATATGAAAAGTCACAGTCCGTTATACCAAATCAAATATTTGTGTTTAAGAATGAGTAAAATATTTGTATTAAAGGATGACCTGTCTCAAGAAACTTGATCTGAAAAGATCACAAGGTTTTTGTATGGAGAACTGGTGGTGTATTCCATTTGATAATTACCACCAGTTGGAAGGTCTGTAGACTGGTTTTGTGGAAGGCTTTGTTTACATCTGGAAAGATTTTGATTAAAGATTTGTTTTGGATTATTAATTTCTGAATTATTCTTGAATTAAATATTTTAGACAAAATGCATCACATTTCAGTCTTTCAATGTTTTTTGGCACTGTTTAGCAAAGTTGGTTTACAGAAAGAGTCATTTAACAACTTAATCAGCAATAGTACATGTTCAGTGTCATCTGGTCTTCATTTCTATTCAATAAGTGATAATGTGTCGTCTGATGTAATTCTATAGATATATCATATCATTGTTGATTGTAGCTTTGATACAAGCCTATCTGTTGATGAGAGCTCAGCATTAACATTCACCTGCATTGAAAAATCTCTTTCATAATTCATGATTGAAAGCAAGTAATCTTGCAGCAGCTGTCTTGTAATTTGCTCATGGAGACACTCCATTTCCCTTGGTTTCATAGCCAATGGGAGTATTCCATACACTTTATGATATGTTGCTTGCTGACTAATGCTGTGGTAGAAAATCTGCAGTTTTCAACCGAAACAACTTTGTTTTGTGGATGAGACTTATCAATAATTTATTTCTCTCAACATTGTCCTTTGATGTTCAATCATTGTCGATATTTTATGGAGATATCATCATCATCAGTATTGTATCTGTAATTGTTTAGTAATGGAAATTTGTGTCTGGAAGGAGGCACAGGGTAGTAACAAAGGGTAGCAACTCTGTTTAAAATTGAATGCCATGGAGAGAGTAGAGGAAATTTACTTACCATAAATGTCAGGTAAAGATCTGGGATACTTCTGATCTGGGTTCAAATTGCGACCTTGACCCTATGGCACTTGAATCAGCAGGGGGTGCTGTATTTACCATGTGTCAATTTTAGTTGAAGGAGCCAAAGCTCTTATGCCAAATGATGGGGCTTGTCTGACAATTGTATGCTAAAACACAAACCTTTTTAACACCCTCTTGTTTTTTCAAATGGAAAAAACGAAACTTACAGTTGATTGCAAAATGTAGAAAATCAACATGTTTTTGTCTTGAAAATTGAATGTTTTTGTCTTGAACTTTGTTTTGGCTTGGTGAACCCAGATTGTGTCACAGATTCATTGTAGCATAAAGTCAGAACAACCACAATCATTTTCTTATAAGAATCAAAATTTTGTTTTTGTCTCAAAAAGCTATTTTATTAAGCCCAAAAGAATTATAAAACATCCACATTATGAGAAAAATCATGATAAATTTAAGAAGTCTGGTTTGGACTTTAAAACTATTGTTGATGTTGTTATTAGCAGGAGGTTGTAATCCATGAATTGTTCCTGTTTTTCAAGATGGTCTGCTGAATTCTAACACACCTAGATTAAGCCTTTCTTGTTGTATCTTGTGGTTTGTCTTGAGGCCATACCTTTCTTCTTTGTGACATCACAACACAAAGCACAAAAGGCTTTGGTTCTTTGTTCATATCACATTATAAGGTCATCTAATTATGTACTTGAAGTCACCTAATTATGGTCTTGGAGTCGCCTATTTACTTACCTGCTGCTGCCTAGGAGGAGGATAGGCAAACGCATCTCAATTACTATGATTCCTAGCCCTTTGATAGGTTAGGTTAGATGTATGTATAGGAACCATTTCTTACCAATGACAAAAAAGATTGTCTTATTAAGATACCCCTGGTACACATTTATTTGGTTTTATTCAAGCTAGTCACAGCACAGGGTCAAGTGTTAAGTTTACTTTAACAACTGAATGACAACATTTTTTGAATGAGACATTCTTGAACTGAGACATGAAAATGACAATTACCCAATGATATAAATGTTGTTTTCTTGGGTGTTTTACAACTTCACATAATGCAAATCAGATGTGTCCTAATCAGAAAATCGGGAAAATTTCCTAAAATCCTTTTTTGTGAATTATTCAAGAATTCAAAAAAGTGTTCATCCTTCCCACAAATAAATGAATCAAGCTTTGTGAGCATAGTTCCAGAAAATACATATTTCTCTCACGAACCATTGCCTGTGCAACCACCAATTTTGGTATGGTCTTGCTTGATCATGACTTCTCAAGACAAACAAAGGCTCTTTGAAAAGTGATGTTTTAAGGCCTTCAGGCGATTTTTTGTTTTTCTTGTTCTTGGAACTGGATTGTTATGATAATCGAGAATCTGAATATGTTTATAGCTTTTGGGCACCGTTTGTTAGTAGCCTTTTTTTATTAAGTTATAAATGAGAACTCATCCAATAAGGTAATCTGTGTCACAGGATTCAGAATGTTTGCTGGATTTTGCATGAGTGAATGCGAAGAGAAAACCACATGTTTTGTTTTCTAAGTGATGCAAATCTTTTTTCTATAGAGCTAGCTGCAATCAAAGTTCCTCCTGTTCTTTTCATTAAAATACTCTATATTTCTATATTTTGTCGCTGAACACTGTCTCTGTATTTTTGTAGCAACTTCCCGGACCAATTCCACAATAAACCCGGATACCGAGCCGAGAAAGAAACGCAAGCAGTGATGGACTGGCTTAGAAGCGTGCCATTCGTGTTATCTGCAAATCTACACGGCGGTTCGCTCGTTGCCAACTATCCCTATGACGACAATGTAGAACTGAAAGACAAGTACAGTCGAAGTCCCGATGATGATATATTCAGGCATTTGGCCTTGGCCTACTCCACGAACCACGCGACCATGTGGAAGGGGAGACCGATGTGTCGTGACTCTCTCGATGAAACATTTGTGGGAGGTTGGTTTCTTTCTCTTTAAGGGCTTATTTGTGATTTAGGCGTTGGGCGTGGCGTTTTTCCTGTCAATTTAAGCCTAATGTCATGCCGATAATCATCTTTGATAAAAGCTTTTGGTCCGCCGCTGTAGCATGCAGTTTCACTGAAAATGCAATCTTACTATAATCCAATATGGCCTGGTGTCAAGTAGCCCTAAGTCTTTGTCAATCTCCAGGCTATGGACATAAAATCATGACTAACCATGAAGGTTTTTTAGTTTTAATTAAAAAGGAATTATAGCAGGAATTCTACAACAGGGATTAGGATGTTGAACCATCTTTCAAAATATTGAATCGATAAGAGTAAATGTGTACCTTGCTGTGTCAACTTATTTTGAATCTGTTCAAATACAGTTGCCTTTCAAAATTTTGGAATATATTTCCCGTACTTGCTATTCATTCATTCATTCCAGGTAGCTTCTACGTGATCCGTAGATTGCTAACCATGGTCCTCCAACAAACCCTGTCACTACACCTACTTTTCAGGATACCATAGTTCTGGATGTTAACCCACTCTTTAATATCGTCCATCCAAGTCCTTCTTTGCCTACCGCTAGATCTTTTTTCTTCAATGTACCCCTCCACGATGTTACAAAAAACTGCTCCACTTGATCCTCTTGCCACATGACCAAAGAGTGCAGCTTTTCTCTTTACTATGATGGTAAGAAGCATACGGGTTACATTCATTTTCCATAGCACTTCTTCGTTGGAAACCCTATCTGTCCACCTGATCTTCAACAATCTTCTATAACACCACATCTCGAATGCCCGAATCTTGTCCATCATTCTTTCCCAATAGTCCAAGTAAAAACAGACCAGACATATGTTTTTAGGAGGTTCATTTCGCTTTCCTGTTGATGTTACTTGCTATAGGGTTGGTTAAACCCTATAGCAAGTACGGGATGCAGTTACCATGGCATTAACGCTTCACTTTTTGTATTTCATTCCCAAGCCAGCATTATGTACGTTTTATGCAAAGGAAAATGAACCGACCATGTAGGAAACACTTGAGATGTTTCCTGACTAATTTTCTATAAATACAAATAGATAGGCTTTGGCGGCTATGCTAATTGGGCCCTTATACAAAGTACTGTGTTTTATGGCTAGTGGTCTCCAAGAAATGCTGTCATAACTATTTGTAATTAAGTAATTAGTTGAATACTAATTAATAAATGAGTTCCAAGCCATGTCCAGGTTAACAGTTGTAATGTAACGGTAAGCAATTAATTGCACCATGTGTTAGTTTGGTAAACAAAAAAAGACATTGCATGATGGGATGTCATGACATAGTTAATGACCCTTTTCTTTTGATAGAGGATGTTTCTAAATGATGACGTCATAACGTTAGCTTGATTTTGATTCTACAGGAATAACAAATGGTGCCCAGTGGTACAGTGTGGCCGGTGGAATGCAGGACTTCAACTATGCCCATTCGAATTGCTTCGAAATTACTGTCGAAATGGCCTGTTGCAAGTTCCCCTCCTCGGGCAAACTGCCACATCTTTGGGAAGACCACAGAAGAGCGCTTTTCAAATTCTTGTCAATGGTTCATATGGGTGTCAAAGGAATGGTCAAGTGAGTACGCAGTTTTTTATTCACTGGTAAACGGGAAAGTTAAATCCATATTTTTGACAGCCGGATGTTTCCGTACCTGCTACACTGATGTGCATCAGCCTAGCGGTCGTTCACGCAGCTTCCTAGTTGTGATTGATTGATAGATTTTATTGATGGTGTTTTTGAGTATTGGGACTTTTCGATCGTTGCAAAGTTTTGGCATTGAACTCTTGATTTGTGACACCGGGTGTACTGGATTGCTGGATTTGCTGATTCTTGGTGATCCAGCAAATTTATCCTATTGGCTATTGTTTGTAAGATAGCCAATAATGTCACAAAATAATACATCAATCAGCAATTCGGTAAATTTAACGGTATTCTTTCCTTTCAGATTCGCCAACGGAACAGTTATCCCCAACGCTGCTATTCAGGTCAGTGGACATAAACACGTTATTAAATCTACGCAGTATGGTGACTACTTCCGCCTCTTACTTCCTGGAACTTACAAAATAACATGCACAGGGGATGGTAAAAGCTTGACAGTTGACATTACAATTAAGGAGATGCCTGTAGTTCTGGATTTTATTGTGACGGGGGATACCATCGCAGGCCAGTTCGTACACCCGAAGCCTAAAACAGAAAAATTTGCAATTAAAGAAGACGAAGTGGACGTTGCTGAGCAACGGTCATTGGATAAAAGCAGCCTCGAAACCGATTCCCTGACTGGCTTGCGAAGTAAGGTTGGTGGAAAGAGAAGTCTGTCCGATAATGCAATAGCGGCCATTGTTATCATCACAATTGGTTTTATTGTTTGCGTTGTTGCTGGAGTGGTGCTGTTCAGAAGGCTGAAGGAACTTCGTGAGGTTGAGAAAGGGTACAGCCGGATAGGGGAAGACCCAGAAACAAGCTCGTTTAAGTAGCGTTAACAAGCCAGTGCACTGTAAAATTAATTTTCTTCATTTGTTTTGGTTAAAAATCGGGTCTTTGCTTCGTTTTAAAACATTAAATGTAAAAATTTGAAAAAGATATGAAATTTAATTTTTCCATTTCCAAAAAGGATAATAGAAGATGTGACGATGGCCTGGTAGCCTTGTTGGCAGATTAGCCTCGTTTGCAGTGACTACAGGTTGCTGAAAAGTTTTTGCATGAAATGTTCATTGCAAAATTTGAGCTTCAATTGTGCTTCTTCGAAGAGTTTTCAAAGATATAATTCCCTTGAAACAACATTCACAAATAGAATATTTTACACCGGAATCAAATGTTTTCAAAACTTCGCCCTGTAGTTTTGCAGCAATGTAGTTTTGCGGCGTTCATTTCAAAGGGTGTTCCTTCCGACTGTGGTCGCAAAGCTCTTGCCCATTTCAAAAGATCTTAGAATCTATTGAAATCTGCTTGGAAGACTGGAGGCTATGTGCGTTCAGTTTTACTTTAAAATAATCCTTTAGGAAAATCGCGGTGAAGGACCACTGATGTTTTCTTTTAGAAGATATCAGACTATTTATCCAAGCTTTTTTCCAATTGCGCATCTCACCATGGCATTGCCACGCATTTGTTTCCAGTTAGCAACCATTAAACGCCTAAAGAAATTGAATTTCATCAAAACTCCTCTTAAATCCGACTGCTTACCATTGAAGCATTCTAATTGTTTTTCTTTTTTGATCGAGGAAACTATTTATTATCCCGTAGTTGTATTATATTTCATTTTGGCATATAAATGTCGTGTGCTTCATGTGAAAATATTTTATTATAATTAATCTGGAATTAAGAATATTTAATTGCTTTTAGATGTAGCCTTGAATTTGCGCATGCGCAAATGTTGTTTGCCCCAGTCTCGCGTAGGTAACCCTTAATTACAATTTGATATGTTATATCATGTTATCGTCTGGCTGTGATCAAAAGTTATTTAATTTCAATTCATGCATTGAAAAAATATATATTGCATTGTAATCGAACGGTATATAGTCATTTCTTGTCACTTCCTGATGCGGCCCGAAAGCCATTGCGGTTTGTATACAACCCGGATGGCGGCGGTTTGGAACCGACTCGGAAACCAACTACAGTGACTGGAGTCGAAAAGCTTAGCATTTGAAGACCCACCTGTTCCGGCCCCTAATGACGTCAACTATCTTTCCCAATAGCGTATAACCACAGTGTTGGGGAAAAAGTTTCTTTGACGTCAATCACAGCTTACTGTTTAGAATATATTATTATTGTAGGCCCTATTCGCACTGCAAATATGATAATGTTTGTCAAACCCGATATTCTCACGCCAATTAAGAAAACTTTTTCAAGATTGACAAAGTTTGTCAGACTTCTGTTCGCATTAGGCAGTTTTCTGAGATGTTGTATTGTTATCTAACACGTTATCAGGTTGCCATTAAGAAATTGTACCTTTTTAAATTGTGACATGATTTCAAATAGCACCCTGGACTTTTTTATTGGTGGTTATCATATCATAGATTTTCACGAGATTGTGATGCTCCAGAGCTCTATGACGGAACCTTTGACCAATTAGTCGAAACGTTACAATTTGTCAGATTTCAGATTTTGCTGTTCGCACTCTACCAATTAAACTACTTCTTGACCAACCCTTGCCGCCTTTGAAGATAGAACAATAAGGGATTAGCATTGTCAGGTTTCTAGATGCAGTGCGAATAGGGCCTAGGTACCCTTCTCTAAAGGACAAAACTGATAAATATTTGATTATAATCAAGGAAGCTGAACAACATGGCCTCGCGTGTTTTTGGGTGAATATTTTTAGTGAAGAGGCAAGAAACTAACTGTTTTTCGAAGGATTCCTTGTTTATATTTTTTTTCTGTTTTTCACAATTTTCTAAATTTGCTGAGCTATTGTGAACTATTAACATAAAACAAAACTTCCCAACATCACCTTGACTAGCAGTTTGGACTGCTCTGTCGTTTGTATGGGCCCCTGTTAAATAACGGACTACAAACTTTTTATAAGAACTCCTGTCAAAATTGATGGAAGAACACGCCCATCCTCACATGAAAAAAAATTGAAAACAAAATACAACGTGTCTTCAAGAACAAGAATGACATCTCGTGTTTACGAAAGAGAAAAGCTTTTACAAGGTAATCTACGGTGCTACTAAAAATCTCATGCAAAACTGTTAGTTAATGATCTTAGATACAATTGATAGTATTTTTTGTAGCAAAATCAATGTTGAGATATAAACAAAATTAAGAGCAACTGAGCCACAAAAGTATAAAAACATAGGAACGTTGAGCGTTACAAAAATTACCCAGCTTTCACTAATTTATTTTGAAAATAATTTCCCTTTCAAGCTATACCTGAATACTTTTAATGGCGGTGGAATCGCTTCAACCCTCCAAGTCTCTGTCTGTTGCATTGTGTGAAAGAACGCATCAAACGATGTTCCAGTTTCAGTGTCTGATGACACAGCTGAAAGTGAATATTCAAAACGCCTAACGCATACTTCATATAGTTTCTCTTCAGTCAATTGGTTGATCGCCCTTTGTTTTTTTAAAAACCATAAAAGCCTATAAAAAGGAACTAATTTTTGACTTTATCTAAAAAGGGTTTAACTGGTACACTTAAGGGCATGGCTTGAACAACTTATCCGGGGCCACATCAACACATTGACAGCTGCGGCTGTCCCGACCCTGGTAATTCTCGCTGGAAACGAGTGGAGTGGTGTATAATATTTGTTTACAAACTAATAATGAATAACCAGGTTTTGCAGATGATAAGCTAACATTTTTGCATAAAAAATTGGGCAATGTTTACCAAACTGTTTTAAGTTATTTATGTTTGATCAGGGACACTGATTTACCTATGTTGTGCGCAGCAGCTGGTGCGATCCCAGAGGCCTTTGCGCTGAAGTTTCGAAAGCAAATATGGCGTTACGAATGATGGCAATTGATGTGGCTGCGTCCAGTTTAATACCGATCATTGATTGAAGTAAGTCTTATTGTAGATATTTAATTGTGTTACGTGAAAAATTGAGCATTGCTTTACAAACCTTCATAAAGTTTCAATATGTCATTTGACGGAAAGCCAAGTGTAAAGACCATTTCTCTCGGTAAGATGGGGTTAGGCCTGAGCAGTTTCAAACTGTTTCGTCGTTACTTTCTTTCGTCACGTCACAAAAAATTAAGTGAGAAGATGCAGTTTTGTGAATGATTATAGTCTTGCCACCTTGCTAGATATTGATTCTTAACTAAGTTTACATTTTTCTAGCGTTCTGGTTAAAATATAAATAGCTGAAGGTTTTCCTCTGTCCGCAGCCGCCATTGTTTTGCATTGTTGTATAATGCAAGCTTCGATTCTTCGAGAATTTAGCTGATCTTTTCAATTTTGTGTCAACATGGTTTCAAAGATTGCTAGTTAAAACGATTTCCTCATAAAAGTGTTAAAAACTACTTATAAAAGCATGAGTTATAGATACTATTTCATTTCAAGCCAGTTTCCCAAAATGCAGTATTTTATATATATATTTTGCTCACAAACTCGCAAATCTTTACCAATGCAAAAATAGTACTTCATAATTTTTAATCAGCCTAACAAAGAATTTAAGATGAGGTGCTCAAAATTGCGAAAGTTCCATAAAAATTGATACAACATAATGGATTGCAGGAAAAAGATAAATAAGCATGCAATTTGCCAAAATTCCAGCAAAGATCATAAAAAATAAAGCAATATCATATGACTAATATTTGGATGCAATTCTCTACTTTATTCTCTTTAGTGCCATATATCATCAATGCATTTGTCTCTATTTGTTCACTGTCTGACATTTATAAAAAGTAATATAAAAAATAGATCTGTGATTCAATTTAATTTAATTTAAGTTCATGCTTCGTGCCATTCATGGACATAGGTGGTCATGGCCTTCCACTTTCTGCCATCTTTTGCAGCATGTAGCATGTCATTTGTTGTCATCATATAATCTTCTGCCATGGAGCTGCAAAAATATTTTTCTTTCTGGGAACCTGGGAAACAGGACAACAATTTTTCTGTTAGGTGAAGTATTGTGTACTATAGCTCTACCAATAGTATGCACAAATTGTTATGCAAGGGCTTCTAATTTAATGGGTCTCAAGAGAATTTCCAATATAATATTATTATATTATTATAATATAATAATATAATATATAATTTCCAATATATATCTATATAATTTGGTTGTTCATTGCATCTTCTTTGTCTCTGGCGAAGATTGACTATGCAAAAAAGTAAAGCTGATTTGTGAACCAAATGGGAATATGTTTACTGACTGGCAGAAAACTTCAACATAGATGGTGTTTTCCTACTTCAGGTTGCAGCTTTATCTTTTAAAAAAGTCCTGGACAAGAAAGTTGAGGGCTGCTTCCAAGTTTTACAAATTTTTTTATATATATTTGACAAAGGAATAATAGATTTTATAAAGGTTTAAAAAATATATGCATAGACCTTTGTATAAACTTTTCATTTTTCTAAACTTTTTATCTGTTTTGAAAAAGTCAAGAAAATATTTTTTGCTAATGCAAAAAACAGCTGTTTTTTATCAAGTTTTGCTGAAAATTTTCTGCCAAGCCAAAAATTTTCTGGGAATCTAGTTCCCAGGTTCCAATACTTTTTTAGCTCTGATGGATGGTAACATCATTTGCCTCTGCCTTCCTCTCGCTTTCTTGCTTTGAATCTTTCCTGTCATTGCAATTTTTTCCAACTCTTCTTTCCATATCACATGGCCTATAAATTTTCTTTGTCTTTCTCTGATGTCTTTCCACAAAGATCTTTGTATTTTTGCTATCTAGAGTATTTCCTTATTGCTAACATGTCTTGTCGAAGATATTCTCAACATTCATCTGAGAAATCACATTTTTGAAGCTTCGATTTGTTTCCTCGTCATAGAAGATACTGACCAGCACAGTAGAATGAGAATTGGAATGATGTAACATTTTGAAATTCTTATTCTTACTTTGATATCAATTTTTGTGTTAATCAGGATGTTCTTCATTTTCATAAATGCATCTTTTGCGATACCTGGGGAAAATACCCAGCCCTGTTAAACTCCTCTTTCTATGCTTATGTATTGACTTGGCTGGTCTTCTACTCTGTTTGTTCCCAGTACAAGTTCTTTACGATCCTGAGGTCTTTTCCATCTAGATCTAATGATGTTAGCGTGTCAAACAGTTTCTCATGTTGTACCTTGTCAAAAGCCTTAGAGTAGTCTATAAAGCATAGGTATAGCCCTTGCTGCACTTGAATTGATCATTCTTCAAGTGTTCTCATCAATGATATTGCATTTCTTGTGCCTCTATCCTTTTCGAATCCACATTGTTCTTACAAGATTTCTGGTTCCATCTTGCTTCTACCTCTTATCTTAATGATTCGTAAAATACTTTTGTGATATGACTCACAACACTTATTGTTCGATGAAGTTTGCAACCAACTGCACCTGGTTTCTTTTGTAAGGTTATAAAATTTATCTACTCAAGTTTGTTGGAATTGAACCGCTCTCGTAAACCTCGTTTAATGCATCATTTAGTTTTTCGATGCCAAACTCTTTCATGGCTAAAATTTGTTCCGTCTGTCTGGCACTGCTGCTTTATTTTTTTCATTCTACTTAATGCTGATCTCATTTCCGATTGTAGGATTTTCAATCCTTTCATGTTTTTCTTAATTTCTGGCGAATTTCCTCTGTTACCTTCAAACAGCTCTTTGATATATTCTTCTCATCTTTTCATTATTTCCTCTTTCTCTAGAATCATGGTTCTGTCCTTTGCTTTCAAACATCCACAGATGTACATACATTATTTTTACCAACTATTTCATTTGGTGGTATTCATTCAATTGTTTCACACTTTTTGTTTAACCAGTCTTCCTTAGCTTTCCTGCACATGTTGCTGACTTGTTTACGTTTCCTTTTCATATTCAAGCGGATCAATTATATATTTTTGCCCTCCTTCTTTCATCCATAAGTTTTAAGTTTTCATCTGTCATCTACTTACTGTTTCTGTATCTTTTTTGGGGGAATTATGTATTTTGCAATTGCTGTCTTGAGGTTTTCATATATGGTATTCGTGTTTTCTATATCCAAGACCTGGAATCTGTTCTTTATTTCAACTGAATATTTCTGTTTCATTTCTTTGTTTGTTCTTCGTTCATAGTCTAACATTTTTTTAATATTTAGCTTCTTCAGTTTTCTCGGTTTAACATTCATAGTGCAAACAACTGGGTTGTGATCACTATATCAGTCTGCTCCCGTGTAGGTACAGCACTGACTTACTGAATTTCTAAACCTGCTATTTATAGTGATCTAGTCAATCTGGTTTTTGATATCCCCTCCTGAACTTTTTCATGTCCACAGTCATTATTTTCGAACCACATATTCATTATAATTTGCTTATTTATTTTACACAATTCAACTAATTTATCTCCCCTTTCATTTGTAGCACCAAAACTGTGCATTCCTACGATGTCATCTTGTTTACCTTTTCCCACCTATGCATTTAGATCTCCTGTCATAATAATGGCGTCTTTTGATTTGCAATTGCTTTTGGCTTTATCTAGTTCATCATAAAATCGTTTTATCTCTCTATCTGCATTCATTGACATTGGTGCATACACTTGAATTGTTGAGATGTCAAATGGCTGACCTTTTATTCTTACAAGGATGATTCTGTCCAATATAGGCCAATATCCTAATATGCTTTTAGCCATGGTTTCATAAAAAAGGATGCCAACACCTCTCTCATATTTTTCACCCCAAGAATGAATAAGTTTTATTTTGTTGGTTACACAGATTCCTGCCTTCATCACTTATTCCCATAATATTAATCTTTAATCTTTGCATTTCGTTGGACTCATTGGCTAGCTTTCCAGCTTGAAAGAGTGACCTTACATTCCAACTTGCTATTTGGATATTTTGTTTCAAATTGCAGGCAGTAGCTTGATTACGGTCCGAGATCCCCTGCCATCCAGAACCCTTCCTACCAAGCGAGACATCTTCATCATAATGAAGATCCCTTTTATGCTGTTGTTTATATTGTTGCTTGTGTATTTCCATGATATTCTTGGCATTATACAACAGTGGTTTGCTGTTGCCTTCTGTTGGGCGTGTTTTGCTCGAGGAGGACACCACCTCTTTTTAATAGAGGCCTTTGAATAGCAAAAATATCTTGTGGCTCACAGTTTTTTTTTCAAAATTTGATGCTCAAGAAGTTAAAATTTATTGTTCATCTCTATATTTTTTTCTGCTTGGTTTTCATAATATTTGAAAGAATGCTCAAGATTAAAATATAATTTCCTTTTTTTATGTCATTTTGACTGGTGTTAGTTTATCTGTACCAGTGCTCATTTTTTGTTGAAATCCTTGTTGGACTTTATGGCACTGGATATTGGACAAAATGCATCCAGCTTCATGCATTCTTTTTCAATGTTTATCTCTTGCTATATATTTTATGTTCTCAAACCATAATGCTTTGCATTGCAGGTAGAAGTTTTTGAATTGCACTCCAAAAATGGATAGCAGCTAACTCAATCACATCTGGGGACAATATTCAAGAAGGATGCCTTATTTTTTCAACTGACTTGTGTAATCATGTCTCGGCAAGGATCCAGTTTTCATGGTCACAGGTATGTGGTTTTCTTTTATTGGTTTATCAAAATTGTGCAATATTGCAAGGATAGGACTTTATATCCACAGTTTGAATCATTCCAGTAAGCAGATATGATTTCAGGGTAGATTTAGTCATTTTTAAAGTGCCACAGAAAGGAAAAAGGACGAAAGTGTGTCTTCCATATTTTATTTTTAAGAATTGCTAGCTAATTCTGAAGACATTAAAAAAGATTAATAAAACACTTTACAGAATCATTTTGAAGTTTGTGAAAAGTATGACCAGGACACTGCCTGACAAGCATAGCATCAAGGTGCCATAAAGTTCAGTTCAGTTTAGTTCAGTTTTATTTTGAATTCTACTGGATACATACACTTGTTGCAAATTAGAAATAATCCAAGCTTAAAAGTATAAACAATGTAAAGGGAAGTTAAATAATATAAACATAACATAACAAATATAGAGTAGAGGAGAAACAAGCTAGTATTGTAAACAGGGAATTATTTAAAGGAGGAAACTTTCTCAGTAGTTTATAAACTAATCGAGGAGAAAGCACCCCCTAGTAAATTAGATGCGTTCTGCTTAATTTTTTAGTTCTAAAAGTAAAAAGAATTATCTGTAAGTTGCTATCAGTCATCCACAGAAAAATATCATCTATTTATAGACTAAGTTTAAAAACCATCATTGACTACTATGTTGTTTTGTAAAAATATTTTAAGATTGTTTTTAAAAGAATATTTTGAAGGAGAATTTCTGATTTCTACTGGTAGGTCATTCCACATTTTTGCCCCCATATATCGAATAGACTTCAGGCCATACCGAAAACTGTTCCTTTGAGTCAAAAACAAATTACCGCGATTAGATTGCCTAGTAGAGTGTTGGTGAATATTTGCATTGAAAGAGAAGTAATCATGAAAGCAAGAGGGGTTTTTCTTGTTTATAGATTCATACACAAATGTTAATAGTCTTAGCTGAAAAATGTCTTGAAGTCTGAGAAGTTTAAGCTTTTTAAAAATGGGAAGAGAGGGAGAACGAAAGGGTTGATGAGAAATAGCTCTGACAGCCTTTTTTTGCAGCTTGAATATTGGCTCCAGGTATGAGTCATATGTTTGTCCCCAGACAGTGATGCCATATTGTAGAAATGACATGAATAAAGCATTGTAGATACATATCAGTGATTCAGATGTAAGAAGATTTCGAATTCTGAAGAGAATGCCACACGTTCATAAAAATAATTTAGGTATTAATATGTTTGGTAACAATATCACCATCATCATAAAATAATCTTCAAAGGTCAAGCACCTTAACAGCAGAAATATGTCAAAGTTCCAATAAAGTTCCGACAAACTTGATCCATTTTGCTAAAATACACCCCCCCCCCTACCTACCTCCATGGCCTTTTTCAGCATTTTTAGAGATTGCACAAATTATATTCACATGCCAGAGTTTTATTTAATGTAAGCAATGTGACACATCACAGGACAAGCGTGAATCTTGTGAGATTTTTACTGCAAAATTTTTCTCAAGAACTTAGTGTTTTTCTGCAGAATGTTCATGCAGATGGCTTTGTCCTAGAATTTCCTGCATGGCTTTGGTGTCAAAGACTTCTTATAGTCATTTCTTATAGTATATGTAGCTGGGTGTTTTCGCATCCTTGCTAAACTGTTTTTGTGTATACATGAATATGAACGTAGCAGCCTTTGAATATAAGAAGTATCTGGAAGTCGAAGGAGACACATTTTACTGTGTTGATTTTCAGGCCTTCATAATTTTGTGTGACCTTTTGTTTCTTTAATAATCCTTTCGATGCTCTGTCATGGCAGGGAAAGAAGAGAAGGGCACCAAAAGCAATATGGCATAAGCTCTTGGTATGGGGCTGGTGAATATCATGTAGGCGAACCCAATAGGTACTTGCTTTTTCAGGCTCTAGATTTGTGCTACGTCATATTATATACCGTCATATTACGTAAGAGTAAAGTACCTTATATATGTTGTTATATATAGAATAAGGTAAGTTTCAGTAGCAATTATGAATAACCCCGTTGCCATAATGGTCTTGAAAAGAAGCGATAGGCCTGTACAAGAGTACCAAGACATGTTTGAAGGGCCTGCTCATTTAATGATTATCTTTTTTCGAGATGCAAGTGATACTTTATTTCTAAAACTGAATCCCTCAGCCATTCAAAGCTAAGTTTGATACATAGAGGCTGCTGAAGTTGGCGTACTCTCAAGTTCCTAATTGAAGGGGGGGGGGGGGCTTTCAGAAAATCTTGCATAACCATTTCCATTTCTTAACCCCCCCCCCTAATTATTTATTTCACGCATAAGAAACATAATTTCGTCCCAATTTAAACAAAATTTCGGAAAATCTAAGCATTTCAATCTATTATGACCCCCATTTTAGGGTTTTTAAAAAATGGCAACCCCCTCTCCTTATTAGACCCCCCTACAATTAGGAACTTTAGAGTAGTTGTCGATTGGAATAATTATGCTTCAGCTATAATGTTTTTGCCAGAGGTAATTAAGTTTTAAAATTTTGCAATGTTTTTATTCTCTTTAAAGGTGAACATTTCTAGAGATAACATTCTTTCAAAATAAGCAGTTGTTAAAGTAATATTTATTGATGGCGACAATGATTTTATGTCATGTTTTCTTTGCTTTTACCAGCGAGTTTGGCTCTGCCCCTAAGAGATCCAGGTACAGTGAAAGACACAAAGAGCGTTATGAAAACATCAACGAAAAGCCCCAGTCTATTCCAAAGGTTTGTTTTGGCTAAAATTCTCCCTGATACATCGATTATTTTATCTAATGTGTCATATTTAAATGCAATGGGAAGTTCTGCAACCGATATGTCTGAACACAAGTCGTTTAATTATCATTTAAGGCTAACTTCGTTAATAATTTTGTGGAATTTATGACTTGAGAAGTCTTCTCGTGTTAGTTTATAAAATGGCAAATCGCCGTCTTGTAAGTTTGGGTAGAAGCAGATTTTATTTTGTTTGTTTTTAATTACAGGATTCTGATTATGGATTGTACACAGATTTCGGCGTCGCTTCTGATAAAGATTCAAAGATGCCAGGGTAAGTGTTTTTTACCTGTCTAAAACTTGCGAGGAATTTGCACTCTTTGATCTACAGAGCCATTTTGAAAGCAGGGGTTGAAAAGATTACTTTCTCTCGAGCACGCTAAAATTGTATAACCTTGCACAAAGAAGGATTTTCATAGTTAAATCTCAGCTGATATCCTCAATCTTCATTGTTGTAGTGATCCTGACTTCGGAAGAAGTTATGGTGGCAGCAGGAGACCCACAGGTGACTACCACATTTCTCATCGGATCCCGAAGAACTTTTGGGCATCAGAAGAGGCAATGTATCCCGGGACACACAGCCTTAATACCTCTGGAATGCCAATGAGGCATCATGTGAGCTACCCTAATGAGCCACCTGGACTCAGCAGAGGTGAAGAGAGCTACTCTTGGCGTTCGCATGCTTATCCTTCAAGAAGTCACGATTTTCGAGTCAAAAGTGGGCCTTTTCCTGAGCACGCCCAGTATGTTGTTAGCGAACATCGTTTGTTTAATTATCGAGCTGATGATAGCAGGTCAGCGTATTCAAATCGTGGTAGAGCCTTCTACCCCAACCGACCCACCCCAAAGCCAGTCATGGAACGGGATTACCAGAGGCTTGGCATGTCGCATCATAAACAATTGCGAAAATACACAGACAACGAACAAAGCGAGCTTGCCACTGAGTTGCCCGATAGAGGATACGCTGCACGGGAGCATTATTCTCACAAAAGGATTCTACCGCACGCTGCAGTTCAGTCGGTGCATAGCAAACCCGGTGAAGGTCAGACTATTGACATTGGCCTAACACCGACTAGGATAGACAGGGATGAAGATAGACGCCCCGAAATTGAGGGAAAACCTGGATTTTTTGATAGCAGGAGTCCGTTGAAAACGGGCCTAAATGAAGCACATGATGGCAACAGAAGAGGATATAGTGCCGAAAGGAAAAAATATTTTGAGGAGGCAGACCCGAAAGCCAAACAAATTGAACAGAACCGGCAGGAGCCTTCGGTCGATAAGCAGCAGAATGACAACGTGCTAACGTTGGCAACATCGCAGTGTGATGAACCGGTTGTACATAGAGAAGAAGGATTAATGATCGAAACGAAGCTCGAAAACGTATCCCCAGTTCCCTTGGAAGATGATACCAGTCTTGCAGTGTCGCAGAACGAAGTCATATCTGGGGTGGTTTATGAAGGACATGCCACGGCGACAAGCAAACCATTTGAAAGCCAAGTTTCTGGCGATACAGAGTGTTTACTTTCTCAGGAAGGACATGATGCGGGAAATGCGAGTGTTTCTGCGGATTTGACATTCGTTTCTTTAACCAACGAAGATCAGTCTGGTGTGGTGAAGACAATCAGTAAAGGTTTGCCTCCAATTAATGTTGTATTTTGCAAAGCAAACCAATTTTCTATCCAACTATCTATCTACCTGTCTACAACTAACTAACTATCTAACTAACTAACTAACTAACTAACTAACTAACTAACCAACCAACTAACTACCTAACTGCCTAACTAGCTAATGAACTAACTCACTAACTAAGTAACTAACTAACTACCTAACTGCCTAACTAGCTAATTAACTAACTCACTAACTAACTAACTAACTAACTAACTAAGTAACTCACTAACTAACTAGCTACCTAACTGCCTAACTAGCTAATTGACTAACTCACTAACTAACTAACTAACTAACTAACTAACTAACTAACTAACTAAGTAACTCACTAACTAACTAACTAACTAACTAACTAAGTAACTAACTACCTAACTGCCTAACTAGCTAATTAACTAACTCACTAACTAACTAACTAACCAACTCACTAACTAACTAACCAACTCACTAACTAACTAACTAACTAACTTACTAACTAACTAACTAAGTAACTCACTAACTAACTAACTAAGTAACTAACTAACTACCTAACTGCCTAACTAGCTAATTAACTAACTCACTAACTAACTAACTAAGTAACTCACTAACTAACTAACTAACTAAGTAACTAACTAACTACCTAACTGCCTAACTAGCTAATTAACTAACTCACTAACTAACTAACTAACTAACTAACTAGCTAGCTAATTAACTAACTAACTAACTAACTAACTAATTTAGAAGTGCTTTCATATAGACTGGTAACTGGTAACTACAAATGATATCCTGCTAAAATATTTAGAAGCATAGAATTGGATGTAAAAGGTATAGACAAATATGAAAACCAAGGAAGAAGTGACCTTATTTTATTGATACCTCTATTAATTTGGATTATTCGTACGTATATCATTGCCTTATAATCTGTTTTGCAATTGCTATTTGCCTTAATCTCTACACTGCTTTTCGAGAGTTCAGCGTGTTTCACTGAAAGACTTTTTTCCTAGAAACGGAATCTCTCCCAAGTACCGAAAACCCGGAAACGGAAGAGGAATTAATATCAAAACTTGACAGCATGGACAAAGAGATCGTTGAATGCGAAGAGGATATCAAGAATTTAGACACAATGCAGGTGAATGGTCTTGCCAAATAGCTTGACTTTAAAGCCAAACATGACGTGGGAATTACCTAATTTCATTTATGACATAATTAAACGGACATAGAGATAGGATTGACGAGTTGTCTGATTCTTTGTAGCAACAGCTGGAAAAGGAAATGGTTGACTTGAAAAAGAAAATGGAGGATTTAGAAACAGTAAAAGAAGAACAAGTTCCGCCGGTTGAAGAAGAAAAAATCCTGGATGAAAAAGAAGAGTTGTTACAATTCTTCTTCGAGAAGTTCAGGCCACGGAACTTTGATCTTGTTTCTAAAGTGTACAAAGAAAATCAGGTAAAGGGGATGTTTATATTAATTATTCAGAGTAATGTAGTGATTTTTAAGTCCGGCAAACTGATCTAGAATGCATGTCGAAAATATGGGTACGATGGACGATTTTTGCATGTTTCCAATAGCTCCCCCTCCAGACATTATTGCTTTAAACGATTTCAGGGCTTCACTCTTTCAAAGTTGACTCCTAGCGTACCAGCCTGATCTGGTTTTGAGAGAGGGGTACGATGTCTGTAGTTTTACCGGATTTGATATTTTTTCAAATATCGATTTAGCTCCAGGATGCTCTAAGACCTTCTGCCTATACAAAGAATGTAGTTCCTAAAGAATTTCATACTGAGCTTGAAATGATGTAAAAAAATGATAAAAGATTTGCCCTTCGTTGTTTTTGAAGGCATTTAAATAAAGAAGTTACTAATGATTGATTATAGAAATTGATCTTTGTAACTTGTAATCGTGGCACTGATATGTGATTTGTTTCTATTCAGATCAAGGCAACAATCTCTGATGTCCAACTGTGGCCCTCGAATATCAGCTGTGGCACTTCTGATATACCAACAAAGGTATGATTGCTAACATTCGTCATGAAAATTCGGCGCAGGTTGATGAAGAACAGCAAAAAGCATGAAATTGTTTAGTGATGCGAAAATGTATGAACAGAATTTACTAATACATTGTGGTATCGTTATGAAGTCATAATATTTGCTTTGGTAATTGTTTGAATAAAACCAAATAAACTGATTATAAAACACTCACTTAATAAAACAGCCTGAGATATTGCCAATATGTTTCATGGTGCTTTTTCAAGTAATGTCATCCAAATTTGAAATGCGAAACAGGCCATCATCAGGGTTGAAAAACCAGCGAAATTCAAATTTTTGTATAGACCCCCCCCCCCTCCCCTCAATCAATACACAGCCCCAACCAATCAATACAGTCAATTCCTGTGTAACCTCTAAACATCTTTTAAACGGTGGTGTTATTTATTTTTCAGCCAATGTATTACCAACCCTCTGACTTGCCGTTCTACTTTGACAATATACGAAGGTTTGTACCATACATCACAGTTTACCTCTCTATATGCAAACTTTCATTTGTATCAATCTTTTGTATGAAGCTGATGCTAGGATGTCCATTTTTCCACGTGTTCTTCGACCATTTAGTCCAATTCATCCGTTCCTGAAAAAATTCAATTCTGAAAAGTCTGGACAATATGATACAATTCTTAAGAATCAAGAAATCGCTTCTGTTTTAGGCACAAGCGATTTAGAATGAAGCTCGTGAAGTTTCTGCAAATGAAAAAACTTGCCCAGGCGAAAAAGGTGGGTTTCAAATTAGTATTGTTTTCACTTTTAAATGTTGAATTTAATAGTAGCACGGAATAGCGGAAACATGCAATACTTGAGTACACTGGTCAGAGTATAAACGTCGGATTATGACCGAGACTAAGCAGAAATTTATATCCATTCGTGGATCGAAAGAACGTGAGAGAAAGAATAGCGCGTTTCAATGATTCTTTGTTGTTGACCAATCACAGCCGCTAATCTCTCACCTAGTTGAAGAATCCGAGAGAGATAACAAACTCTTTTTTACTACACAGGTCGGGATCCATTGTTGTTATGTAGACAGATTCCAAAACACCTAAACGGCCTTGCCTAAGGCTCTTAAAATTGTCGTCACCGTATTTTTGGCACACTTTGAATTGCTAAGTAAATGTTGACCTATAGCCGAATCACAATTTATTTGGGCATTTTGTTTTTTACATTGAAATTTCATAATAAGCACAGCCGGAGAAAGATTGAGGTTATTGCGTATAAACTGAAAAGGAAAGGCCAATTGCTTAAGTTGGCACTGGCCAACAATTATCAAGAGAAAGCATTTGTTTTTGTGGGGTTACTTGAAATCCCTTGTCAGCTGAAATTATCTTAAAATTAAGCAGTGGCGGCTGGCACGAAAATAAGATGGTGCTAGTAAAGCAAAAAAAATTGCTAGCAGAGCCAAACAGCTAGAGAAAGGGTGGCGCAGGGGCGTGGTCCCTGGAATATGTTTGTTTTTATAGCTAATATGGCCAAATTTTCTTTAAATGGTGGGTCAAAAGTTGTCATACAATACCTTGGTTTTTCTCATGTCATGTGATAGCTTCAGAGGTAAAATCGCCTCGCAGCATTTTATCACTAGAAAGAGGAATCTAGTACTGCGAACATTTGTTCATTGTTGGATTGTCGAAAGGCAAACGGTTTTACGTCACGTTGAGTCACAAATGACAATGGGACAGACTTCTGCAGTACTGGATGAAGGAGGTCTAGTACCCAGGTGTCCATAAAGGGCTTATTCAATACCAGTATTTCAATGAAAATTAAGATGAGGAGGGTATTGTGTATTCAGCTGCTCTTCCCTTTTTGCCTTAATTCAATTATCATAGAAAAAAATCATACAAAATATTTTAAGCTTTCTAAATAAAATGGTACTAGACTGGTACCACTAGTACCGCTGCAAGCCGCCATTGTAAATAAGTATCACTTATTTTGAAAGCCGATTTAGTAGGTGTTTCAAAAATGGTCTAAAGAAACAATTCTCTTGAGCTGGTTTTTAGATTTCCTCATGGTTTGAAATGCATCTAGTCCCCCCGTTTTCTTTATCTGACACGACTCTATAGAGCCATGTAGCTAGTTTAAGTTTTTGTGACATAGCCATGTAGCCATGTCTTCTGTTAGAACTTTTTTCACAAGTTTTGAAAGGCAGATCTCTTCAAGATTTCAGTTCTTAATCCAGGGAT
This sequence comes from Rhopilema esculentum, assembly GCF_013076305.1. Next base: position 14,284,318 of record NW_027019317.1, read on the forward strand.
TTTTGTCGAATTCACAAAGCAATCAACAAGAAAAACTGTATCGTGTGAAAAAGGTAGATTTATTTTTATTCCATCATGTGAAAAAACCTTGGGTCTAGCAAGGCGTGCATTTTCCATTTTTAGCTTATTTGGACTTTTTTCTCCCTAGGATGAAGCCCTTAAACAACAGTATAACAAGCAGAAAGAGGCATGGTTAAAGAAATTGGAACGGATTGAAAATAACATGAAACGGAAGTATGTGCGATTTGATTGGCATTTTGATAGTAACTATGGGAACTGGCTACATGCACATTTGCTGCAATTGTCAAAAAGTTTCTAAGTGTTTGCAGCTTTTACAAGTTTCTTTTAGGTATAGTTTATATGGTGAAAATGATACATATAGAACATATTCTGTTTCCCATGATTTATCTTGGAATTTTTTATAAGGGAAACAAAACATTTCAGGGACCAACAACTTGCCTAATATAGTCACAACATGGCCTTTTTATGGTATTTCTTTCTAATAACATTTATTGAAATAAAACGTTCTCGTTCCAGAGCCAAGTTGGCGAAAGTGCGAGCGTTTTATGAACGAGAATTCCCAGAGATAAAAAGACAGCGAGAACAGCAAGAGCGAATGACAAGGTGGGTTCTTCACGTATGGCTGTGTATTTTGAAGCTGTGTGCGTGCAAGTGTCAGTGCAATGTAAGATTTAAGCCGTTCGGATTTACATCATGCATTTCGGTTTTTGTTGCAGGTTCGGAGCAAGAACCAACTGGGGACCTTTGGCTCGTAGCGAAGCCGAATTTGAAGAAATTGTTGATAATCTTAGCGAATTAGAGGTTTGTGTTTCTCATTTAACTCTCTATTCATTAGATGTATGTCAAATATTCCTTAAACGCCACATGGTTTTGTCTTCATATTTCCCCACCTCTTCCCCTAAATGCTACTACATATGCACCTTCCCAAGAAATTGTTTGTAGGTTGGCGGAACATGATAAAACGCGCATAATCACCTAGCTCTTTGTATCATACGTATCTTTGTGGCAAGCAAACATTGTTTACAGTAGCGGTTCTTGGGACTGCGGGGCCCGGGTCCAAAAACATCTGCGGGGCTCCTTTTGGTTATCATAAGTGCGGTGCCTGGGGCCATGGCCCACTTGGACCCCCCTTAAAACCGCCACTTATTGTTTAGAAGGTTGATCTGCTGATGGTGTTATTGGCCTTTCTAAATTGCCTTTAGTGTTAAAACACTTTTTACACTGTCTTCAGTTGTTTGAGCATCCTCTGGTCTTTGGCTATTTGACAAAATTTCCCTCTTTGCTTGAAACCTGATGTTATTGTCTAATTGCACATAATCTAATGACAACATTTGACATGCGCACACCTGCCCCTGCTTTATTTCAAGACATGAATTGTCAATGAAAGTGGCTTGTAGCAGAAATGCAGGAATATGCAAGCATTCAAATTAGCTGCGATACAAGGCACAATGGCACGAGAAACATCTTAGATATACTAATGTGTAACTGCATATAGTATGACGTCATCACCGGGCTATCTTCCACGGGTGCCAGTCCTCTGTGTATTTGCATTCCTTTATGTGATACGCCTAAGTTTTCCTTGACCCAAACAATATGTGACACCCAAACAATATGTGACACCCAAACAATATGTGACACCCAAACAATGTGTTGCAGGCGACAGAGAAGCAGATGCACCAGCTCGCAGTGGAACCACCCAAGTTGCTCGACAGATACGAACGGAGAATCCAATATTCAAACAAAAACGGTAATGTAAATTTGATATGCTAAGTATTTGCTTGATTAGCGAAGGCTAAAGCTTCGATACTGTTTCTATAAGGAAGGGGCTTTTATAAAGTTATAAAGTGATGCTTTATGTTAAGACGGCCAAAAACCGGCTGGCTTGGCCCAAGGGTATAGCTTGAAAGAGACACTGAGGCGTTTAACTGTCCTCGTGTAGAACTTTCCCGTCGACGCCCCTTTTTTTACATGATTCAATTTGTTGACTGGTTTTTTTCCTCAATAGGATTGATAAGGGATATTGAAGCTTTTGAACGGGAAAGGAAATTCAAGAATATTTGGTGCGAGGAAGAAAAATTGATTTTCAAAGAAAGGTGAGTTTACCTTGTCTGAATGCTGTTATTTTTAACTGCAAATGGATCACTCATTTTTATATAACAATATAAAGTTTTATAATTTTTCTCTGCCTTTACTTTCATTTTAAAATTCACTTTCTCGACGTTTTCACAAGTGCAGGAATTGTGTCACCTACAACTTTTGTATCTTTCAGATTTACACAATTCCCGAAAGATTTCGAAAAGATTGCAGAAGGCCTAAAGAGAAAGGTATGCTCCATTTTGAATGATTCATGTCTTTTTTCATAAGATTCATGTCGTGATTTTTGTGAAAAAACAGTCGTTCTTGTTTCCTAAGGGAAATTCATATTTCGCTAGAGAAATCGTTTTTGCTTCATAGGAGAAAATTCCCTTTTTGTAAGATAATCTGAGAACAATTTTCACCACTATTTCTGTCAATGCATCGAAATTCATCGTTTTGGTATCTTTGCTCAGTTTTCCAACATCCTTCCAATGAAACTCGAAATTCTCTGATTGAAAGTGAAGATCAACTGACTTTGACAGAGATATGATCCGGCCTTGCCTCTTATTAGCCGAAAACGCGTCAGTCCCAAGCGTTGGGTAAGCGCTTTCCAGCTGTAGCTTCTGTGCACTCTCATTGCCTGCTCTTGAGGTGGATCGTTGCTATGCTGCGGTCCTTACGAGAGCTATAACAGCAGGATGATTTGTCATTCTAGACCGTCTCCGAATGTGTCCTTTACTATTATCGCAACAAAAAGAAGGAGAACTTCAAAGGAACGTCCAAGAAGCCAAGCAAAAAGACTGGCAGGCTGCAAAGACAGGTATTTAACAAGCTTGTTTTCCTAATTGAAGTCGAATTTTTCTTCGAAGATAATTTGACAAAAGACAAAGTTTAGGTTAAAAACATCTAAGCTTATATTTTTCATGTAAGGAATTGAATATACAACCAGTCCATTTACCAAATTGCCAAAACTTCAATTTTGTTCCTACGCTTGTGTTATGAATTTCCTTGCCTTTGAAAATACTAAAGATGATATCTACATTTGCTAACTTTTGCAGGTGATAACATTGTCAGAAAAGCCTTACTCGAAGGAAAACATCCTGACAAACCATTATCTTTTCCATGTCAAGTGTCTCGATTAATTTGCTTTGTGGTTTCGAATAGTCTTTTAAATGTAATAAAGTTGTTTATACATGTAAGTGGTTACAAAATTTTCTGGCGTTATTTGCAGCTCGTGAGCACGTTGACGTATGCACAGCCTCTGCCAACAATCCAAAGTCTACAACAGCCACAACCAATCAAAACAAGGTGAGCAGAGACGAGACAAAAACGAAACGTGATTATTCAAGCATTAACTCGTTATTCAAGGCAATTTGTTGTCAAATTCTGAACTCTTTGTGATTTGTTTGGAAATATTTTAGGCAAAAGGAAAGAGAACGGGAGAAAGAAAGATCAAAAGAGCAAGAATCGCAGAAAGATCAGGGCCGAGACAAGGAAAAGCCTGTCAGGATAGAGCAAGATGGAGTAGAAAAGCCTGAAGGGAGAAGGGAATTGAGATCCAACACGGAGAAATCTCTTGAGACGCCCGATGTCACAACGGCTAGTGAAATCGCAGGGAGCAAACTGGTCACACCGCACATGGAATCACAATGCAAGCAATCGGTTGATGAGTTGATCGCAAGGTACCTTGCCCGCAAACCGTTGCCAGGTAACAACATTCAGTGTTCTATGTTTCTTTAAGTCCGTTCCGTTGTTGTATTTTAGGCCCGTTTTGCGTCTTGAGATGATATCAGCGTCAGGAACTAGAGATTGTCGTTGTTGTGTTGAAGGCTTGTAAATAAGTACAAAAGTTATTTATGTTTGGATCATTGTGCACCCTGCTGTGTTTTGAAATGATTTCCATCGATTAATATTAATAGTTTGCCTCTCTGGTGTCTCTACAGCTGAAAATGTAGACCCTTCGCGCTGGTCAGAATTGGAAATCTCCAAAGCAATAGATGGTACGTAATATTTGGTTGCAGTAATTGCAATATAATTCTACCTTATTTCAAATTGATTCTTCTCCCAGGAAATGTACGGCCACGTTGTCTTGTGACAGACACACTGTATCTATTTGCAGGCTATCTTTTTTATGTTTTATAATTAACTAGAACAAATTAGCATTTTTTGTCTCTTAATTATTATTCTTCATTGTATAGTTGCATAATGCTTCGGCTTGTTTCCCGAATAGGACTTAAATGCCATGGCAGAAACTGGCCTGCCATTGCCCGAATGGTGAGCACCAAGTCAGAAGCCCAGTGCAAGAACTTCTACTTCAATTACAAGCGAAAGTTCCACCTCGAATCGATTCTTGGCATATCTAAGCATGTAAGTACAGCAATAAAAGTCAATCTAACTGGAGACCTGTGCCGCAAGACAGGTATCTGTTATGTTGTTAAAAAGGGCCTAATCATGTGCTCACATGTAACACGGTTTACTCCCTCGCCTCGTGCTCTACAACTAACTCTAAGTACCCTTATGTCATAATAATATGTTAATTTATTCAAAACATTACATCTCCCCTTTTCTTCAGATTAGTGTCTGGGGCTAAAATATAAAGTTAATTAAAGTTCAAATTATCAAGTCCAAACTTTCTAACAGTAAGATAACTAGGTCTACACGACAACAAAACATTTTTTTTTTAAACTTCTGAAAATCGAATAAAATAAGTGAAAGCGTTAAACTCACAGTACTTTCTGCTTACGTATCGTAAATGTTTTGTCCATATCTGTGAACTCTTCTTCTAATTCTTTGTGGATATCTGGCGTTATTCTGGGTGTCTGCTTCTTCTTGCTGTCCTTCTCCGGTCGCAGGTAGTTCTAATGATTCTTCATCATCCGCATCATTGTAAAATTACAAATCCTTTCTTTCCTGAATTGGCTTAAAAAATGAAATGTTCCTTGTTACGTAATGTCCATTTCTACAAGCTGTGATCATCGTTCCTTTTATTCGTACTATACGAAAAGGCTTCGGATCGAATTTGGATGTTAACTTGTTTCTTTTTCTTTGTCGAATTAGTACCAGATTGCCAATACTCATTTTACGTTCCTTAGCTCCTCTTTTCCGGTCCGCATTTTGCTTCATCGTTGCCTTTGCCTGTGTGTCGTTTTTGCGAATTTCTTCGTCCAAGGGCGATAGACTCTTTTCCACTGTGTCTGGCAACTTTATCCGAATTTTGCGATTAAAAAGTAGCTGTGCTGGAGGATATTTTGTTGTTGTATGTGGAGTGGCACGGTAATTTAGAACGAATCTGTAAAGCTCTTTCTTCCAATTTCTCCCCTCCACTTGTGCTGCTTTGATGGCTTTAGTCATTGGTTTGTTAAAGGGCCACTCCAGCCCAAAAATTTTTTCTGAGATTTTTGCATAAATTGGTAGCTAGTCGAGAAAAAGAAGCTATCGTGAAATTTTTTTTCGAAAAGCTTAACTCGTTTTCCAGATATAGACGCTCAAAGTTGAGAATCACCGTAAAAATACGACAAAATTTTTTTCGGAAAAAGCACTTTGTGACGTGTGAAAGGGCTATTGTTTCAACATTCGGCGCTATTGTTATACGTTCGCACTGAAATTCGCACGACTCGGTAGAGGCTCGGATAAGGCGATTCATGTCGGAATCTCGGTTGTCGTTTTATTTATTTTCCTTCATTGCGATTGATGTTCAGCGGAAGCTTCCAGCCAACATGGACTAATAAATCGACAAATCAAAGATGGAAGCTTCAACCTGAACGCATACCCTCATCTTGGCAACGCAGCAAGCTTTTTAATATGGAATGCTTCACGAATTTTCAGATGTGAATGGATTTCTGACCGAAGGCATTTCTTATCGTCGTGTCATCTCAGGGATTTCCAGGGAGCTGAATAATAATTGATGTCTTAACGCATTAGAAGAAGAACCCTATTCACAAGATGGAAACTTCCCCGTAAGTCACAATTCATCCTTATTATCATTTTACTATGTTGAACGTTTGGCCAAACTGCAGGGTGTAGAGGTTTGGAGGGGGTTTGGGGAAGGTGTGACACGCACCCCCTAAGCAACGCAATTTGCCGGGCTTTGAGATAAACTTTGTCCTCTAAATATAAGTTTTTTAACAGCCAGTCTTGTGAACTGCCCCCCAAATGGTCAGAAATGTGGTTATATTGAAAGTACAACAGGGGCTCTCAAGCAAAATGTCACATAAAATAGTACCAAAAGTAGAAGTTTGCTACTTTTTTGTACCAACAAGGGGGACTGAGCCTCTTAGCACTACATCCCTGCCAATGATCTGTGCACTACACCTTTGCCCGAGGTATAGATGTGTAAAATTTTCCAGGGTTTGTCTCCTGAACCCTTTTTCATAATGTTCTACCATGTTCTGCCTTCAATTTTGGAGTTCTGCCTATTTCATCATAAAATTGATGCACAATTTCAAAATTTTCCAGATCAATATCCAGGGCAAAAGATTTACTACCCCAAAGATAAAACATGGAATTTACACCCTTGGTTTTGGAAAAAAGATGTGTCATATCCTCATTCTAATGTTTTAAAGGCAGAATTATTTATATTTGTTAAATTTACCTTTGCTATTCTAGCATTGATTCATGTAAGCATGGCCTATATCATTTAAATTCATCTTTGTGTTACTTCAAATTAATATCCTTAGATGCTATTTGCTATAGTAACAGTGGTTGCCCTTTCATCCCTAAATCTCTCTTTGATCCTTTTAAATATCTATACTCTGAATGCCCCTGAGTGTCCAAGGTAGTGATTTCTTTGATCATTTTATGTTTTAATGACTCTAAAGTAAATTTTGACTGGTATGTTAGTATTTATCCCTGTCAACCTTATTATTCTAGGCATAAAAAGGTAACAAACTCTTTTATGGATCAGCAGAAAGGATCTTGCAAAATAATGCTAGATGAAGGTTGGAGATTACATGCATCCTGTTATCTGGCTACTGGCTTTAGGGGAGTGATAGCTTGCCACTCTCTTCCCTGCAAGAGTTACCACAAAGACCTCAACAAATTATTCTGTTTTTGTATTAACATTTTTACAAAGGAGACTATTTTTAAAATTATCAAAATTTTATTTATAATTTGGTCATATCTATATAAAGTTTGCAAATCCAGAACTATTATTTCAAACTAGTAACAACATTAGGTTTCATTATACTTTTATAAGAACATTTCTCATGTGCAATAGAAATTACAAATTGCTAGCTAGTTCACTGGCCTGATTGTATAGATATTTAAATATATAATTCAATGTAGCCAAGAATTTAAATACAAACATGTGTTTATTATTCATAAATATAGCAGGTTGAAATTCTGACAGCTTAAAGGAGCTGAAAAGGCCCCTGTAATAGCTTAAAGGTTAAAAACAAAAATTATATTTACACAAGTATATTGAAAAAGTTGAATTATTAATATAATCTCAAATCCCTTTTTTTTAGTATAAAAACACATTTATAATTTTTGAAAAAGTTGTTTCACTCATGACTAATGGTAGGATTTTAGTCTTGTCTTGAAAGTTTGTATACTTTCTTGTCCATGCCCTCGATTGTCCTGGTTTATTTCTAACAAGTCATAGTCATGTTATGTTGATATGAAGCTCTTTATTCTAATGAATATGTGGTATCAATTCATACAGCTTTCATTCCCGGTATACTGGTTTTGTTTTGGTCTTTCCTCCCGAATTAATTGCGGGATGGTTTTTTTAGCTGTTGCACTAAAGGAAGAGCTGATGAAAAAGCGCGAATCTTCTTTTTAAAATCAGGGAACTGGCCTGCCAATACAATTTGTTTTAAAAGCAAATGAAAGTCTGTCAACATCCTCATGTCTCTGTCTCGCTGGCCTTCTTTGACAATTTGACTTCTCTGTCAGAAAGATTCGTGCGATAAAAACTTCCATATTCGATTAGAATATCAAGACTGATGGACGATACTTCTATCTTTATATCGATTCCAGATAAAAGTCTGGCCTTCTAAAAAGCATGCCGCTGCTAGGCCCTGTCTGCCATTTCGCTACGTTCTCGTTGACCCTTTGGACAGCCGATGATACTTGCCGCGAACTTACCGAGACCGAAAATGCCTGTGACGTCAATCCGAAGATCTCCGATAACACGGTTGAAAAACAATTCAACTCAATGACCAATTTACAAACGCTAATAACTACAAAACGGATAGAGATATGAAAAAAATAATAACAGATTCGTGTTCAGGAGGTCTGATTACATCGTATTCTGAAATAAAAATTTTGGGCTGGAGTGGCCCTTTAAAGTTCTCAGCTTCGGAATTGACTTGGGGCCACAACGGTGTTATGGGTTGAAAATGTATGCCATTTTCTTTCATGTAATCCTTGATGTCAGCACTGTTAAATGGTGGGCCATTGTCACTTTTAACTATGTGGGGCAATCCATGTGTTGCGAAAATTCGATCGAGTTTAGCAATTGTCGCAGAGGCTGATGTGGAATGCACAATGTCCACTTCTGGGAATCTAGAGTAAGCATCGATGACCACGAGAATATATTCTCCGGTAGGAAACGGTCCACAGTGATCAATGTGTACAGTATGCCAGGGCTTCGGAGGCAATTCGTTCATATGTAATGGGGCAGGCCTATTTTCCGGACCAATGGCTTGGCAGGGTAAACAATTTGCAAGCACATCTTTGACAGATTTATCGATGTTAGGAAACCAAATTTTCTCTCGTAGAAGTTGTTTGGTTTTGACGATCCCTTGATGTCCTTCGTGAGCAATTTCTATTGCTCTATGGCGGAGAAATTTAGGAAGAACAATTCGTGATCCTCGCAGAATTAGGCTTGCATCATCATTGACAGTTAATTCGCTTCTTATTTTAGCAAATAAGTTTAATTCCTCTTTATCAACGTCAGGTGATTGCAACTTCGAATGTTGTTCCACGAATTATCATGAATAAGGCGTATGAGAGCTTGCAAGGTTTGGTCTGCGAATGTGGCATCTTGAATTTCTTTGTAGTCCATAGACTTCGGAACAGCATGACGAGCGAGAAAATTGACGTATTTGTCGGCTGTTGATGACTGAGATTTACTAGTTGTATCCGTAAAGGTGTGTCTTGACAAGAAATCCGAAGGGTTTTGAGCTCCTTGTTTATAAACAATTTCAAAATCGTAAACCTGAATACGTAAATTCCAGCGTTCAATTCTAGCGATTGGTCGTGATTTTGGGTTAGACAAAATAAGTTCGACTGGCTTGCAATCCGTAAAGAGCTTGAATTTTGCACCATATAAGTAAATGTGAAGGCGTTCAATAGACCATACTATAGCTAATGCCTCTTTTTCAGTTTGCGAGTACCTTCTTTCTACATCTGAGAGCGATCGGCTTACGTAGGCTACGACTTTTCTGTCTTCTTGGCCAGGTGTAATTTGCGATAAAATAGCCAAAAAAGCTTGTAGGCGAAGCATCCGTAAACAACTCAGTCTGTTTTGTCTGGTCAAAATATGCCATCACCTTGTCACTAGTCAATGCCAACTTGATGTCATCGAACGACTTTTGTTCCTTAGGGGTCCACCGGAAAACACTGTTTTTCTTTGTTAAGTTTCGCAAGGGCTCGCTGATATCACTGAATTGTGAAATAAATTTTGCACAGTAGTTTGCCATCCCTAAGAAACTGCGAATATCCTTGACTGACTGTGGCGGCGGGGCGTTGTGAATTGCATGAACTTTCTGGGGGTCGGCAGAGATTCCTTTGTCAGAAAACACATAGCCAAAAAACGTGATCTCCTTTTTGTTTAACTCGCACTTTGCCTTGTTTAACGTCAACCCCATATCTTGGAATCGTTTGCATACCGCATGTAACGCGCGGTCGTGATCGTTTTGGGTGTTACCATAAATGATAACATCGTCGCTGATATTTACGGCACCCTCAATATTCCGAATTTGTTCGTAAACGGCGTTCTGAAAAATTTCGCTTGCTGACGACGTTCCAAAGTTAAGACGTGTATATCTTCGTAACCCTTTATGAGTAGCGAAAGTAGTGATGTGACGGCTTTCTTCTGATAAAACGAGTTGATGGTAACCAGAGCGAAGATCTAACTTGGAAAAAACTGTAGCACCATTTAACGCGTGTATAAGGTCGTCGATGGTAGGGCTAGGGTGGCGTTCCCGTTGAATCGCGCGGTTAGGCATTCTCATGTCCACGCATAAGCGAACAGTTCCGTCGTTTTTTGGAATCACGACCAAGGGTGATATCCAGGGGGTGCTTGTTTCTGCCACTTTTTCTATAATGCCTTGGTCTTCCAAATCACGCAGAGTTTCCGACACTTTCTTCCGCAAATGAAATGGTATACGTCGAGCGGGCTGAGCCACCGGCGGAACGGTGCTATCGATATGCAGTTTGATTTCACGGTCTTTAAGCTTTCCTATTCCATCAAATAGTTTCGGGTATTTGGCTTCCAAATTCTCGGTAGTGGCAGGGGTAGATTGTCCTGTTTTCACTGCATTTAGCTTAATCTGAATCAAATTTAAGTCAGCAGCCGTTGTGTAACTGAGCAAAGATCCAGAATTTCCCCGAACCACATGTAGGCAAACGGGCGCGATTCGGTCCTTTGTTTCGATCGTGGCATGAAATTTTCCCAAAACTGGAAGCTGTTGTTCAGAACCATATGCAAAAAGCTTTGTCGTTGAATGAGAAAGATGGATATTCTTAGCTGCCTTGACCTGATGAAATGTTGATTCATCCAAAATATCGATCGATGCTCCTGTATCCAAAATCATTTTCACAGGGGTGTTATTAATTTTTACACGGACTTGTGGCATCTTTATTTCGCGTTGATCATCGCACGTAAACAAATAACCTTCGTCGCTGCTAGACTCTGGAGTAGGCTCTTGTGTATGTTGAGGTGCTTTTCCATGTACATGATGTATTTTTCCTTTTTGATTTGCGAATTTATGACCTCCTTTCTTATGGTCTTGCGTAAGCGGGTCATTAACGGCACGCGGTTGTTTCGCGCGGCTTTTACAGACTTTAGCAAAATGTCCAACACGCCCACATTTGCGACAACTTTGAGTCTTGGCGGGGCAAGGGGAAGTACGGTGAGGCCATGAAAAACCACAGTTGAAACAGGTTTTCAGCTGAGGCTTATGAACCAGCTGGGCAGTTTCTACCTGCATGAGACTTTCTTCTATATCTTTAGCTTGTGTATCGCTGGCTTCCAGAATACGTGCTTTTGATAACAACACGGCGAGTGTAAGCTTCTCTTCCCGCAAAGCAAGCCTTCTGAGTTGCTTAGACGAGCAGTTTTGTATAATCGCAGATTTAATTTCCTTATCTAAATCTGTAAATTCACAATTTGTAGCAAGTTTGCGAAGTCGTGTAGCAAATTGATCAGTAGTTTCTCCAATCTTCTGTTTGGCTTGGCGAAATTGAAAAATTTCAAAGTCGACATTTTTCTGCGGGGCAAAGTAAGTGTCAAGTTTTGCCAACGCTGTCTTGTAATCTGTAGCTTCATCTTGCTCAACTGGGAGAGAATCGAAAATTTCTTGAGTGGCGGCACCTGCTTGGTACAACAGTAAGGCACGTTTCTGAGCATCATCAGTTATATTTACGGCAAGTAAATATGTTTCGAAACGGCGTTTCCAATGTTGCCATCGTTGGCTTATGGACGTCGGGTCGGACACAGGGTCGAACGGTGGAAGCGGTAATAAATCTAATCGTGCTGCCGTCGCCATCTTAAATTCTGAAACTTAACAGAAATGGCATGTGCTTTCCCTCCACGTTATCTGCTTTTTGTTTTAATCCTCGTCGCCAAATGTTATGTTGTTAAAAAGGGCCTAATCATGTGCTCACATGTAACACGGTTTACTCCCTCGCCTCGTGCTCTACAACTAACTCTAAGTACCCTTACGTCATAATAATATGTTAATTTATTCAAAACATTACAGTATCTCTTCTAATTATATGTTATAATGTAGGTTGCTTCTACGAGACTTTGACTTCAATTTGTCCACGTTTAGGGGTGTCTGTTTTTTAAGGTGTGTCTTCTTTAAGGGTTTAATTTTTTATGGATACCGTTCTTCCAAGGCTTCTACTGTTTAAAGGTGTTTCTTCTTTAAGGAAGTCCGTTTTTAAGGTGCCCTTTCTTTAAAGCTGTCAATTTTTAAGATGTCCCTTATTTAAGGAAGTCCGCTTTTTAAGCTGTCTGTTATCGTATGTGTTCATGGGGAATCCGCTTGTCTTTGTTATGTAGATAAATTTTTATAAAAATTAATTCTAGAAAATTCACACCGGCAAATTCTTTACTTGTAGAGTATCAGTTCATATTCGCACCAAGGGGCTGCCTCTGGGCTAGATGATGAGATGACATCGAAGCGAAGACGATCAAAGAGAACAGGTCAATTAGAGAAAGATGGGGTACCGGCTGGGCAGCACTTGCAACCGTTGCAGGACACTGCACAGGAGAAGTCGGTAGAGATTGAACATGTTAAGAATGATCATGATCACGTTGCCAATGAAAACGAGTCAAGTGGCAAGCAAGAAGAACAAGAAGGAGCTGAAATGATGGAGAGTGATGAAGTTAGGAAAGCAGATCAGGCAGATGATGAAAATGTTGTTGAAAAGGACGCAAATGCCAAGAATTTGACGAAGAAGTTCATTTTCGAAAGCACGGCAGGTTTGGAGGTTGTGGAAAGTGAAGAAACGAAGGAAGGAGTATCGAAAGAAGATGCACTTGTAAGCAAAGGTGTCGAGAAAGAGCCTGTTGGGAGCCAAGCCGTAAAACTGATAAGGCCAAGAAGCCCTGAGACAGATGCTGGTGGGGAAATGATTCTAGCAAGAAAGGAAGAAAGATTGGTGTACGCTCATGAATCAGGTTTGTCATCATGCTTTAATAAAATCTCTTTCGAATAAATCAGGCATTTGGTTTGGACCGTGATTTGGACTTTGTTGTTTCAAGATTGTTTCAAGATTGCAAGCTCTGTAGTTGTTAAGAAGTAATGGGTTGGTTTTTGTTCTTCACTCTTTTTTCTACTTTATTTGGGGTTAGTTGGGCAAACTCATCAAAACAGTTATGATTTCTTATTGCGATTCTAACGAGGAGAGGGGTGCGAGAGTCCTCAGCAATAACATAAACAAGTGTGTGGGTGTTTGGGGTGGCCTCGGGGGCGTGTCACACTATTTTAAGCGATGGTCGGTTTGTTAATTAGTCAAAATTTATGAATAAATATCCAGAACCGTTTTGAAAATATGCTTAAAGGCAGCTTAACCGAATGCCTCTTTTTATAAGGAGTTGTCATGAGTTTTTTGAGAAGTTGCTATGAATTTTGAATTGGAGCTGATTCATCGTGCATCGATCAATTTGTATCACAGACTACTTTCGTTCCATGCGAATTGAATTTTTAGAAATGAGATGTACGATATACTTTTTCAGACCTTGGCTTTTATTGTGAACGAAAATGATGACGAAAATGTTTGCGACATATCGCTTTTTTCCTTATCAATATGCTTTCAAAATTTATGATAAATATAGCTTTAAGATTTGGAAAGAACACAAATATAATACAGAAATTTACCCCCTTGCTTGCCAACATTTTTGCGCAAATTGTTTTATTTAGTACTGATTTAGCATGCGCTAGATTTTGGCAAAATGAGAATAGTTCCAGAGTGGGTCTGTCAAGTTGGACGAGAGAGGAGAGAAAAGGGAATAAAGGAGAATGGAGGAGAGGGGAATAAAGGAGAGGAGAGGGTAAGAGAGGAGAACAGAGGAGCGAGGATTAAAAGAGAGGAGAAGAGAATATATGAGAATAGAGAAGAGGAAAATAAAGGAGAGACGAGGGAAAAAGAGGAGACCAGAGGAGCAAGGAATAAGGGAAAGGAGAAGACAATATAAGAGAATAGAGAAGAGGAAAATAAAGGAGAGGAGAGGGAAAAAGAGGAGAACAGAGGAGCAAAGAATAAGGGAAAGAAGAAGAGAATAGAAGAGAATAGAGAAGAGGAAAATAAAGGACAGGAGCGAGGAATAGAGGAGAGGTGAGGAGCAAGGAATAAGGGAAAGAAGAAGAGAATAGAAGAGAACAAAGAAGAGGGAAATAAAGGAGAGGAGAGGGGGAAAGAGGAGAACAGAGGAGCGAAGAATAAAGGAGAGGAGAAGAGAATAGAGGAGGGAGGAATAGAGGAGAGGAGAGGAGAAGAGAGGAGAGGAGAAAAGAGGAGAGGAGAGGAGAAGAGAAGAGAGGAGAAGAATAGGAGAGAGGTGAGAAAAGGATAGGAGGGGAAGCAAAGCAAAAATCTGAGGAGTGTACAGATTTAGTATTTTGCCAGTTTTGATATCTAGTTTATTATTGCCACTTATTCTAGTTAAAATGTACATCGACCAAAATGGGGTCGACCTTCAATCGACCCCATTTTGATTTTAGGTACATTACCTGTGGTGAATTGTAGGTGAATTGGGGAAATAGAGTTGTAGGTGAATTAGGGACAAACTGTCTTCAGCTATTCCTCGTTAGTAAATGTCGGTTTTCAACACCCTCCACCCCCTTTTCCTTCTGGTAGGTAAAAATGCGTAATTAATATCCTGTACCTTTTTTTCAGAAGATGCACAACTGCCCGATTCATTGATGACAGAATCAATGGATGATGGGCAAGTGGAACGAACGACAGACAAAGGGGGTGAGAGGCCAACCTCGCTGTTACTGTGCACATATCCAAACAAAGCTGTTGTGAAAGAAGACCTGACAGCTCGTCCACTTCCACCTCCACTGACTCCTGTTTTCATGACCAAAGCAGACAGTCGGATTATCAGCACTGAAAACGCAGGAAGTCCTAGATCTGTACTGAAAGGAATCTCACTGCAAGGAGAGATTGGGGCGTTCAAGGAGACTTTAGAAAGAACTCTTGACAGTGACTTAAAGAATAAAGAGGACATGGGCAGTTTTGAAGACGAGCAAGGCAAGTTCTTTAAAGGGGCATCACAGTATCACAAACATCGTGGCGATGTAAGAGCACCACAGGTTTCAGTAGCATTGACTGACACAAAGCAACAATACCATAGTGATACTCATAGGCATTTAGAGCAGTACCCCTTTATGACTTCTGTGGCATCACACCCATCAATAGAACAAAGTGCCGTCATTCAAGCATTTGCTGGAAGGCAACCATCGTTAATGTCAGCACAGTTGCATCACATGAAGCAGTTTGGCCATTTGCCCCCAAATCCTCCATCTGCAAGACAGCATTTCGCAAGTGCCATTTCTCAGGTTGGTCCTGGACATGAAAACGCTCCCACGCGAGCTTCATCTGCACCAATCTCAGCTGGACATCCTTTCCATCAAACCTCTCCGAAAGGCCGAGACAGTTCTCACTTTCCTTTTTCAAGACAAGATCAGTTTGGGTTCCCTACAGTCGTTTCTTCTCAGGCAGCATCTAATGTTGAGCACATGTCTCAAGTCAGGCCGGTGTTTCGTCCAGGTGAACCACCATATCCAGGTGTGTTAGAGTACCAAAATGTGCCAGAAAGAATGCAGCATAAAGGTCTTCTTTACTCAAATCCGGGTGACATATTATTGCGCCCAGCTGGACACTTTCAGCACCGATCAGTGTCTAGCCAAGGAGAAGAAAGACCCTTTGCTGGAGAATATTTTGAGTCACATTACCCTCTGTCAGTCAAGGAAGTGCGACCAAGAACATATGGTGAAATGCTAGAGCGTGCTGCCTCAATCCCAAATTTGGCAGTGGGGCGAAACCCTTTATCTGAAGCGAAAGGAAAACCAAATGTCCTCACTGCAGACACAAAAGCGCATATGGGTGGACAGTTGAGGGTTGCTGAGAAGCCGATGGTTGGCTTTGATATGCACCATGGGCGCGAGGGACCAGGTTTCGACTACATGGAAAGAGGCAGGGAAGGAAAAGCCCAAAGATTTGTTGACAGAAGAGATTCTATTGCCCACTCCCAAAAAGGCAACCCTAACATACCTGGGCATTTAAGGCAAATGGATAAACCCAATAATGAAGCTGTAGAATCTTCCAGTTCTGCTACTATGGATTCACGCCTGTTGCACTACTTGCCTGGTGTCACCCCAGGGGGTATGCAACATTTCTCAAGAGAGTTCCAACCTACACTTGATCAACAACTGTTGCGACATATTGATGGAAGAAAGACTAGCAGAGATGTTCACTCGGCAAGCCCCCCTGTTCATCCCGAGAGTTCTATATACCGCCATTCTCCTGGCCTAGAGAGGTTGCCAGGTTCTAATATCAGGACCAGCTCGAGATCAGCCAAGGGTGAACTTCAAAAACAGGCAGCTCGAAATTATGATCTCAGGGCTGAGATTGGAAACACTTCTGACAGGAACAAACAGTCAGATCAGACATATGATGCTAGAGCCATACTTCAAGGTCAACAAGGTGGTATTCAGAAAGGGGCTCGATCTAATTATCAAATTCCTCTTGAGTTTAACTATGGAATATCGACAGGTATTGTACAAAAGGCTCCATTCAACCTATCAATCACCGGTTCCAGACAAGAGCTAGGGTCTTCGCCCCATGAGAAGACACTGGCGTTCACTGACTTTGATGCCAGCAGGTTTATGCGGCTCAGAGATGAGCAAAACAGTTTTATTTCCAAAGGGTTCAACACAATTGATAAGATAAAAAGCCAGTCAAAAAATACAAGGCCATCATCTGTTGATTCTGTTATACACAAGCCATTTTTCTCGGAAAAGCAACAGCAACTTTCCTCGTCCCTAGGAGATTTGCGGAATCTAACTGCACTTCATCTTAGTCCCACACTCCCTCTGTCACCATCGTCTGCTTCATCAAAGAAGGCATCCTTTCTTTTCCGACCTTGGGAAAAAGAAGACGAGGGTGAAATGGATAGCAAAGATTCAGTGCTTGCTTCTGCACAGGCAGCACCTGTTAGCAAAGACAGTGCTAAATTTAGCTCATTAACAATTGTAACTGGAAAATCTCCCAAGGAAGACAGTGGCAACACTCACGACGAGGCTTTAATGTCTCCTACTATCCCATACACAGATCCAGCACGTGATACACCCATTAAAGACATTATCTGTTCAGAGGGAAGTATTGATCAGGTGAGCCCTGGTGGCTCACCAAAAAATGATGGCTCCAGACCAGTTATGTTTGCTGCAAGCGAAGAAAAGTATTCACCTGTTGTGAGCCAAAACATTAGTTTTGGTGGGGAAGGTCGAAGAGATGTCAGCCAGCTTCTTAGAATTTCCACCGACACTCATGCTGGGTATCAGCCTACAAGTCCTGTTGATTCCGAGGCTACGCTTTCTGCAGACGAGGCTGAGATTGAACTAATGAGGGAAAGCCTGCGTGGTTATCAGGAAAATCTTGATAAAGGAAATTTACCAAAGAAAGGTGGGGGTTCGTTGAGAAACAAATCAGAGACGGATTGTGGAAGGAAATGGAATATTGAAGACTATCCAATAGGATTGAGTGAACTAGATTTAAGCCTGCCCAAGAGAACATTTGAAGTTAGCAAGAGTACTGATGTATTAACCAAAGCAGTTAATCAAAAGCAGAATATAATCAGTGGTTTAGACAATGTTCCCGCAGATTTTGGGGGTAAAAATGAAATGAAAACTAACAGCAAAGAAAAAGCTGGTGCAGGCGAGTTTGAAAGGAGTCCAAAAGTGTTTGAGGGAATTAGTTCTTTGACGCACACAGATACCATGGAAGCTGAACAGTTGCCAGAGGAAACGGACAAGTTACCAGAGGAAACGGACCAGTTACCAGAGAAAACGGACCAGTTACCAGAGAAAACGGACCAGTTTGCAGAGGAAACGGACCAGTTACCAGGGGAAACTGCACAATTCCCAGGGGGCACCGTCCCATTACCGGAGCAAACAGACGTATTACCAGATGAAGCAACCCCACTGACATCTGCTCCTATTGCCGCACATTCTTCTCCTGTTTCCCAATTATCAGATGGGTCATTGTCTTCCCCATTACAGCCTCAAGAGTCCTCAGCTGATACCCCGTCTTCAGATAAGCGAGTTTCTTTCTCAGCCGATATTGTAGAGAACAAGCTGGTTAAAGACAAAGAAGAAGGAGAGCATACTGTGTTTAATGAGAACCAAACGATTTTGGATGTCGAAGAAACTAGCGCAGCAATAGATAGTATACAGAATGAGGCTGATGAGTCACCAAGCGCAGAGGAAGACGTTGCGGAGCCGTTTTTGAGCCTGTGGCCTGCAGCAGAAGGGTTTGCTTGTGAAGGGCAGTCAGTATCAGCAGCAGAGGATAGTGACTATCAGCAAGGTTATGATGTTGACATAAGTGAGCAACGGGAATTCAGTGATCCATCTGCCGAAGAAAGAGCCTATACAGAAAAAACTGAGGACAATTATAGTTCCGAGTTTATTAACATATCCAGTTTACCAAGTCAAGTGGAAGATGACATTGCAGATAATCAGAAACTTGATATAGACCTTGAGACGAGAATAGTACTGGCTGCAAAGTCAGGCTTGCAACAAGTTGATGTGAATCAAGCAGAAAGGTCTGTCTTTGTTCCTGCTTATGAAACGTTCCCTATTTCACCCCCTGGCTCTCCAATTAGTCCTGCAGAGATGCAAGAAGCTGAGGGCGAAATACCTGATGTTCCCCCATCATTCGCGCATTCTGTGCTCTCGTTGAATATTCCTGTCACCTCCCAAAACTCTCCAAAGACACATCTGGGCGGGGTGGCTTTCCCTTATTCAACTTTGTCTTTCACCATTGGCTCGATGCCCGCTTCTCGTTCCGGTTCCCATCAAGGATCACGGTCCAGTAGTGCCTGCCCTTCTCCAAGCACGAAAGCCGACTTTGGCAATGGTTTGCCTCAGCATGGGGATAACCTCAGTCATCTCACAGAGCGTCTTCTGAACAACGATGTGGTCATTCCCCATGATGATCACGTTACATTGATAGATTATTCGATTAACAGAACTTCGGAAACTGGAGATTTAAGTAATGAAAATTATACTCCTACGATTGAATATGAACCATTGAGCGACGAGGATTAAATAAATTGACTTTAGTAAGATTGCTTCTGACAAGATGGTTTTAGCATCTCTTGACAAACTTATACTGTATTGTTGGTAAAGGAAATTGACAAATGATATTTACTCCAGGCTCATTCCTTCTACCTAGGGATTCCGTGCCCGTTGCCTTCATTGCCATTTTCCAGCCCTTTCTAGCTAGGCCAACTTTGGTACAACATAATTATACAAACCTACTTCATCGTCTCTTTGCTTATAGAATACCCAATATCTTAAATTCATAAAGCCAAGAGAAGCTAAAATATGACGAATATGCAAACCAAATTTTGCTTAACATAACTTGCAATCTCCAAAGCGCAATTTTTCGATGTAAGCGAATTAGCTAAACTCTAATCCAAACGAATAATGGTATATTGGAATACTGAACAAGATAAGTTAGAAAAGCATTATGCCATTTTGTCTTCGTAAGTTATGTGGTACCTGGATTATACAATTTCTATGTGGTACCTGGATTATACAATTTCTATGTGGTACCTGAACAATACAATTTCTATGTGGAATTTTTCCCAACAAGAAATGTTATATTTCGACTTTAGGGTATATTTGTAGATAGGGGTAGAACACGTTAGTACCACGGCAGAAGCATTTTAAATTTAAATCTGCAACATTGTTTTAAACGAGGGAATTTGGTATTTTTCTTTGGTTGTCCTAATATAATTTCATTTCAGGTAGGAATCAATTTGCCAGCTAGCATTAGCCTTTACTCAGTTTCGTTCAATATGATTTTCTTCAATTTCTAGCTTGCTGTAAGCCTGGGTACCAGAATCACTTGTGACCCTTGGTAGCTTACTCTTAACAAACGCAAATTACATGTTTAATAGAAGGGTACTAGTATTCTTGTGGAGAACCTATTACGACATCATTAAAACGGACAGGCGTTTGCAAGTCATACCTAATGCACGATACATGAGGTAGTACCCATAGAAGGTTTTTTCGATATTTTGACAAGTAATTCTCAATTCCTTTCAAACTTTAATTACCACATTTGATCATTCAGATTCTGATTTAAGAAACCCAGTGTCGAAGGTAAAGGCGTTATTAGGTTATAAAACTGGATACGTTTGATAATTTGATTCAAATACTTGATGAGGCATCGCTCACAGGAGGGGCATACATTGGGGGAATGGAATGTAACTTCCTCCGCAACTTCAACTCTGTTGGTCCATTATGATTAAAATTGAAATATTTATAAAGCTGTTTGGAGAAAGGATACCGCAAGTAAATGAGTTACAATTTTTTTACTTAGGCTCTATTATTATTTTTACTTAGGCTTACTTAGGCACAGTTATGTTTCTTTGTAATTTTAAAACTTTAGCAGGTAATCAGAATCTACTGGCATAGCTTTCTTCTCAATGAAAAGGGAAGACTTTTCATTCATCAAAAGAGCAATTTTCGAGTTTCTGTCTCGAATGTTCACAACAATTTGAGAGCTTTAATAATTTCTTAACTAACATGGATGGCATCAAGTAATGTTATTCATTTAGAATGGATTGTACAATATTGGAAGGTAAAATATAAACGACTATTTTATATAGGAATCGGTAAAATTCTTCTGAACCCCCTAAATTTGACTCAAAACTCTTGAAGCTCCATTTGAATGTGTACTGTTGCATTTATAACCTGAAAAATCTCAACATTATGAAATCTTAGACACCATCTCTTACTTTTGGAGTAATGATACACAAACAAAAGGAAATCGAGAACGGATACTCTGGAGAATCATCGTTAAAAATCTCCGAGAGTTTAGTTTTTTGTGAGGATTTGGGTATAACAAAGACAAATACGTCATCTTAACTACATTTATTTCATACTAAAGACAGCTTCAATGGCTTCCCCAAAATGCAAAAATCACGAATTTCTTCTGGTGAATGATCGCGAGAGGCGTTGCTGAACATATCATTCATAAATTATGCCCTCTGCGAATCGGACATGAAAGGTTTATGCTCTTGTACAAAGCTTTTAGGCACAGACCCCCACAAGAAAATCACGAAACATACATGATTACAATAATTAATAGCATTGATCTTATAAAGTTATATAAAGTCGAAACGTTAAAGTTATTTCTTTTTGTATTGGACGACATAACGCTGCGGCGCAGTTAAGGGTGGCGAATACCCGTCTGCATACGAGGTGTCTTCAAACAACACAGAATAGTCATCTTGGGTCTGCAAAAAAACCATAAAAGCTTAACTAGGTACAATTATGTGAGTATGGTGTATACATTACGGGGATGCACTGGGTGCAATTAACTTAACATTAGGTACAAGTAGTGGGCAAGTTCAATGAATCATGCAGGAACACACTCACCATGGCCTCACGAATAGTTTTCGATAGCAAGCTAATTATAATGAGCAATCAAAGGCTATAAATAAATTTCAGAATCATTAAAAATTCCTCCTTGAACACTTCAAAATCTGTTTTCCTTGTCATTATTACACCATTAGATGCGAGAACTATGATTGAATATGTAAGTGCAGAATACATAACATTGATCTCAAACATAATAAGGCCTTTCGCTCGAAATTGTTGGTTTGAAAATTCCTTATAAGATTGTCACGAAACTCCAGTTTTGCATTCAGAGTTAAATTTATGATGGTGAAAACATTCTAAAACTTACTGTTTTTGGTGGTTCGTGAATGAGCGCTCGATAAAAACACGTGGTTTGAGGATACAGAGCCATCACCAGCTGAAAGAGAACACACAGTACATGCCTCGTACTCAGAACACACAATATATTTCTCGTATTCAGAACACATAACACATGCCTAATGTTTAGAGATTTATGTTTCGATCAAGAGATCTTACCGAGATCAGGACGTTTAACAAGAGGCACTGAATGAGCCATGGGCATTGACGGTGAAAGTGGAAAGCTTTACTTTGATGGGCAATTGGGCAAGACAGAATTATGTATTGATTGCAAATGACAAGATATCTGATTGGTCTTTTTTGAGTAACGGATTTTTTGACCAATCATATTCAATGCTAGATTCTGCTAGTAAACACGTATCAAAACAGAAGGCCTTTGGAGTTGGATTTTGGCAGCTTGCGTCCACCCAAGAAATGTAGAAATTCAAACCTGATTTGGCTGGAAAATGGCCTCTGGATTCCGATTTGGGTCTGCTTTCCAGAGAGGCAGCGGAATAACACGCCGTCTGCTCAGGTGATGTCGCCTGCAATGATTTTCAATCGTTTTTCATTGGATATCAATATATCAATGCAACTAATAACGAATATTTCTGCATAACATGGAAGCTATGAACAGCGAAAGGCAAGCTACCAGAGAGGCATAAAGTTGTTCTCGGCACAAATTTGCTTATCCTAATCCAATGTCTTTTCCTTTCGACTGTAGGGGCAAATAGCAGTATCATTTGGAAAAATTCCTCGGGCAAAGAAAATCGTCTCGTTTTTGTAGGGTAGAATTGACACGAAAAGAAAATCAACATGCTGAGAATGTTTTAAGAGTGTGGAGGACTACACGTACGAAGGTCGTATTTGTTCCATGAAATAAGAACAAAGTCCTATGGAGTCTTTCAGAAAGCCAAGCGGTTGCGCTAATAAAGCTTGGAATTATTCGAAAACTGGATCCATAGCTTAACAATCGATTTGAAAAAGAGACTGGTACGAATTGGAAGGATGACGTAATAAACAATGGAATTACTCTTGGCTTGCTTTTCCGTCTTCTTCTGTGTAATCGATATCATCTACGTCATACCTGTATAAAATTATTTGATTCTTAAATTCACAAACAGAAATTTGATCAAAGGGCTTGGTTGGTGAAACAGCACTCCGTTGTCATGGAGTATTAGTTGAGCACAGGCCGATTGTTGATACATACCGTAAATCCACGAATTGCCCCCCCCCCTTAAAATAAGCCCCCCTTGAATAGGCCCCCACCCTAGAACTACAAATTGTCAATAAGCCCCCCTCTCGAGTAAGCCCCCCACTGCTACCACAAATCCTCGAATTGGCCCCCTCTCGATTTGTTGATTTTTGTCATATGAGATTGCCGTTGGCGTTTTATTGAATTACTACAAAAATTCACACTTTTAATAATAATTAATTAAATATTCATAAGGAAATTCCTACTAAAATATACGAGGTATTTCAATAATGTCTTCTTAAAGTCCACTGTAATTTTATAAGCCCCACCCCCTCTCGAATAACCCCCATCCAAAAATATCAAAAATAAATAAGTCCCTAGGGGGATAATTTGAGGATATACGGTAAATATATAATGGGAAGCATCCTCAGATGAAAATATTTCAAAGGTGAAGGATAAAGAAAAGCGCTCTAGTCACATGTTGAACATTCTTTGTTAAGAGCAACCAGTAAACAGCATAAAATGAGTTAAACCTACTTCTGGTTGGACGGATTGTAAGCAACGACTTCTGCAAGAATCCACTGCTCCTCCCCATCACTCCCTTTTACTCTCGCAGCTACCTAAAAAGCAAGCGACAAAAACCTTAATACAATGACCAAATTGCTCTACTCAGTATATCTTATTAGCTGATGCAAATTCACCTCCAAATTATCTGTTTGTGAAATCGACTTAATAATATTCAATGACCTCTAGACGTCTCACTGACAATTTTTGCTTAAAATTAAAGTTGACAAAAATTAAACCTAGCAATAATGTTTGTGACCTAAACTTACTATCTAAGTTACAATGTTTGCATATATGTCTTGTTAGCCCAGTCTGGTCAAGCCTCATTTTCAAGTTGCCGTTAGACAAAGTGACTAACAGTTTTTGAGTTCATTACGTTCAGGATAAAGAAAAAACCGTTTTGATAAATAGGAAGTAAATACGAGAGCTTCGAAAAAATGAAGAAAATAAAACGAGAGCAACATACGTGAGCCGAAGGACGACAGACATAGGCAGAATCGGCAGGAATGCATCCACAAAGAGCTGGAGCACTATCAAAGGAAGAATTACAAGGCATTACAGATCAACCGGTGGAAATGACCAAAGAGTTTATTGCTTCAGAAAGTAATCTGAACCAGGATGGTAAACGCTTGCATTCCACGGTGCAAAAATATTCAATAAATTTCCCAAGAACTTTACATGTGAAAAATCAATACTGAAGAGTTACTGCAATGACTTTGGCTTTGACTTTCAACATTTTCTTGAAACTTTATTATTGAAATAACTTTCAAACTATCTTTTGTAAATTATATATTTCAGGAACACTAGGTTAACAGGTCCTTGGTTGATATCAGCAAATTCAGTTTGTTGAACAAGTATAAATATATTTTTTGTCATCATTAGTATCATGAATGATGAAAAATAAACAGGCTTGAAAATAGTAGTGCTTCTCACATTCATCTTTACTATCAACATCATCAATCATCATCATTAATCGTCATAATAATCATCATACCGACATACCTTTCTCCTTGACGTCCTGTCCAGGTTGGAAGTGTTGATGCAGCTTTTTGGAGCATTGACATAAGAACACCCCTTCTCATTCCCTTCCTAAAGTGAGTAGGTTATGGAACATCATAATGTCAAGCAGACACAACGTTATAGCAGGCAGAAATAATTATTTAAATTGACATAAACAACAAACAAAATAAATCTTTAGCATCACAAAATTTGAAGATAGCAAGGGAAAGCGGAAGGTTAAAACCAATCAGTCAACCTTTGCCCTTTATTTAATGTCAAAATTTAACAAACTAGTGCATGGCCAAGAATATTATATTTTTAAGTCATTTATTTTAGTACTTAGAATCATTTTGCTTTGGTTAATAAGTTTCCTATCATCAAAACAAGAATCTTAAATAAATTTAACATAAAAAGACAGCAATATGCGCTTAAAAATGGTGCATAAAGAAATATTTCTAATACAAAACGTTTTACCTGGGCTCCTCTTGATTAAAACCTGATTTGGAGCTACCTAAACAGGAATCAAATTAATAGGAGAGATAGAAATAGCTATAGTGTAGCAAAACAGTTTTCTAGGTGACACTCAGACAGGGTCTTGCATACATTCTCACAAAGGACTCTGGGCCTAAGGGGAATAAGTAGAAACAAAACAAAAATTTGAAAACTCCAGGTACTCTCCTGGCTATTAAATGTATCCTACACCGTTGCGGAAATAATTCATGTTGATAGAACATGAAAAATCATTTACCATTCATTACTTTATACTTTGCTTTCAAAGCGGGTTTCTTGTGACCCTGAAAATGCCTTTTCATTGAAAAATATCCTAGTTTCTTCTTTTTGCAAATAAAATATTCGATTGCCAGGCCTATAATAACGAGGTCTGGCAACTTGCAAATATAAATAGGAAAGGGTAAAAATATAGCAGCAATTAAGATTTTACAAACATTCGAAAGTACAAAGATTTACAAATGAAAAACGTCAAGCCATGTCATAGTTCAAAAGAAATCAAATGGCAGAACAACTCTACCTTGCTTCTCATTTCGCGCTATTTTTATCTCTGTTATTTTGTCCATTGCTTGCTGTATGAGGCTGTTGATAAAATGAAGACGGTTCAATGAAAGGTTTTCTTTGTTTGTCACTGCATACACAAAGACACACTGCTAATACTAATATTTGTAGTTATAAAATCTGCAAAAGGTAGGGAAGGGTATGCTCTAGAGGGTTCCTTGATTAGATTTAACTACTGCAAGAATTTTCTCCATTGTTTAATTCTCTGCGTATATTTCAAACTTGATTCTTTTCTCTGTTTTTTATTGCATTGATTTCCTGCATAATTATTGTACAATTTACTTTTTAGCACCATCTTATACCTGTCTAGTTTATGCTAAAAGGTTGTATATGTGCACCTCTAGAAAATGTACAGTATGTATGCACTGGGATTTGGAAACTATAACTGAACTGAACAAAGAAAGAATTTCTAACTCACTCTATTTCTCCTTTAGCATCTGAGATTGCTGTGTTATACAGACCCTTGAGTTTATTTTTGAAATAGGATGAAACTGAAATGAAGATACAAAGGACTTAGTTTGCAGGAAACAAAATTATCACTAATGGCAGATAGATTGACTATGTTACCAAAAAATGCACTGTTCAAATAAGAAATAGAAAAAATGACAATGATTCCATGAGATTTGCCTGAAAACAAAACTCCATTTTATCCAAAATCACTGCACACCCAAAAACTGTTGGATCTTCCTCAGAACAAACATGAGGGTTGGTTCACATGCCCCATAAATTTCTGTGAAATTTCATACCCTTATTGTCATTTTTCATCTTTTCGTGTGTTTTATTAATATTATTCAAATTATCTGCACTCCTGCCCCTTTCTTCCTGCAAAAGAAAAAAAATCAGCCTTTAGGAAGAAATTAAGACACCAAAGATAATGACAACAACTCTATCTTCAGATATCTCAATACTGTCCATCAAATCTGAAAGTATACTGTGAGATTGTCACACAAAGCAAAGCATTCAAATCAACAAACTATAGCTGAGGTATAGTCAAATGAACTCATGCACTTTTTGTAACAAACCACTAACATTGTCCTGTTTCTTTACTTTAGGAACCAAGTCAAATATCTGAAAGTCTGTTAGCAAACTTTAAATTTGGCATTGGCCATATCTGGATTTTTAAAATATTTTGATTGTTTGGCATAATCAGAGATATCTTATGGTTATCTTTGAGATTTTATGATTACTGTAAACTTTAAATATTGATTTGTGTGGTATTTTGACTCAGCTGCAGATTATACCATCCAATACAGACAAAAGACGCCTTGATAAGAACATATTTTTGATTTTACAAAACATCATTCAATATTACATTATGTTATATTTCAATTTCAAATCTAATGTTAAAAAAGTTAACAAAAATGATGTATTTTTGATCAATGCAATGCATCAATTTGATTAGTTTACTTACATATTGGCTTGAAGTATATTTTAGTATATAGTTTAATTGATCAAATAAATGTTGGGTATTCTTGAATATCTTTATTAATGTTCAAAATATGTGGTATAATATGTATTATGGAAGTAAATTCACTTCTATATCTGCACTTAAATAGCACTTCACACTTTATATAATGCCAGACTGGAATATGTGGCACTTTTTGATAAGATCTTTGGCGTGGCACAAGCATTTTAAAAGTAGTCTGTCACCTCTAAGATCGGGCTTATTCTTACTTGCAAGCCTCGCCTTTAAAAAGGGTTTCTTAAAAAGCCTCTGCTTATTAAGCATCCGACATAAGTTACTGTGGGTAAATACGACACACCTTATCTTTATATCATCGAAGCTGACTTAGACGATTGAAAACAAAACAAAATTCACAGCAACTCATTCAGGGAAAGTTTCCTATTATGGTTCTTCATTCTAATTGGTAATTTGTGCATTAATCCAATGATGCATGAATATCACGCCATGAAAAGAGATTCTGAGAACAATGGTGGACAGGAGAGGTGGCACAATGCCTTTAATGAAAGTGCAATGTGAAAAATTGGTTGGAATTTCTTCACCTGCAGGCAGAAAGTTTACTACACAGTTCATATGAATATATTTGAAATGGAATAAGCGTTAAGAAGCTCGGCAGCATGATGAATTTGACTTTTAACAAAGAAAAACTGTGTAGCAAACATGGCAATTGTAGTTCGGTATCAGTGGTTATATGATCAAATGCAGCTGTAAAAAATATTGCTTATCGTTTTGAGCTCTGATATTAATGAAAAAAAAATCTGAGAGTTTAAGATCTGCAAAAAAGTATATCCCTGAAAACCCTGGAAACCGGTTTCCTGGATCCCTGGAAACTGATTCAAATCTTACCCTTATGATAGACAGCAATAATATTCCCTAAACAGTAAAAAATCTAAGGCGAGAGAATTTCAATGCAGCATACCCCAAGGCTTTTGCTTAGGCCCCCTTCTTTTCATCATATATCTAAATGATTTAAAACGAAGCCTAAAATTTTCGAAGCAAATATTTATGTTGATGATACTAATGTGACACTAGTATCAAATGACATCAAGAAACTAGCTATTTTCATTTTCGTTTTAAATTCTTTATACACAAAAATCCCTTCGGCTTACAACTAAATACTAAATAAGAAAATAAATACCCTTGTTACATTAATACAATTTATATCCAGTTAAAGCTAAATTATGCACAGTAATCTAGCTTATAGCAGCTGCTCTTCCAGTGAGTCGTATTTTATGTTGCGATCAGCTCGTATAATAACTTTTAAATTGCTTTTTGAATTTACTAAGTGTAGAGAGCTCTCTGATATTGATGGGAATATCGATCCAGGCTTTCAGAGCAGAATAGTGAAAGCCTTTCTTGACGTATTCAAGGTTATTTCTTGGGATTTGTAGGTCCCTGCAATTCCTCGTTCTGTAGTTGGAGTGCTGGGTCCTATGATGATATTTATCCCAAAGGCTTTCGGGACATTGTCTGCTGATTATTTTGTATGTCATAACTGATTGATTGAACTTTGTTAGTTGCTCAACGGTCAGCCAGTTATGAGACCAGGTGTCTTTTAGTCTGGCCTTATCAATAGTCGAGCGTGCTCTGTCCCTCGGACGTTGGAGTGTATTCAATTTTGATTTAGAAAGACTTCCCCAAATAACATTAGCATATCTCAGACGGCTTTCGATAAATGCACGGTACACATGGTCGAGCTGAGAATGTGAAATAAGATTTTTCAGTTTTTCAGCAACATCAGACCGCTGTTAATCTTTCCTTTCACTTTGCTGAATTGGTCATCCCAGTTTAGCCATTCGTCCACCATAACCCCTAATGATTTGGTCTTCGCAACTCGCTTTATTTCCGAATCATTAAGGTGCAGTGGTTTTGAGATTTCAACTTTATTTGTCCTCCGTGGATTGCAAATAATCTTGTATTCAGTTTTTTTCGGGTTTGCGCTTAGTTTGTTTATCCGAAAACATTCCGAGATGTTTTTTTATAATTCTTTATGGGCATTTGTAAATTGGTTCCAATGAGACTAGATGTTAATGTAACATGTGTGTCATCTGCATACATGCTAGCCTTAGAGAATTTTAAGCATTTTTTAAAGTCATTTAGGTGCATGATAAACAGGATTGGTCCCAAGCATGATCCTTGAGGTATACCACAAGTTACCAATCTAGCCCCTGACTGTTGTCCATTAACTGAGCAGAATTACTTAAGAAGGCTGTGAACCATGCTCCTGAGATGCACAAGAGGAGTTACTTATGGATGCATAAGAGGAGTTACTTAACATTCTGAATGAATGAGAGTAAATAAGCTAAGTCCTAACCCCTCAAAAACAGAGTATTTGAGGAAAGGCCACCCTCGGAAAACTAAAGCTGTAAATATGCCGAATGGATGAAAATTGAATGATTCCAAGATCAACTGAGTTTCCAAGACCAAATCATTAGGAGTAATGGTTGATGAAAGTCTGAAATGGGACGAGCAATTTAAAACTGTTAGGACAAGATTTGTGGGGGACTTGCTTCACTTAAGAAACTGAAACATATTCTCACTCAGTAAAAGCTATACAATGTGTATTACGCTATTGATGAGAGTCACCTAAGCTACGCAGATGTAATCTGGGACTGTCTTCCAACAAAAAAACTTGAAACTCTCCAACCATTACAAAATAGAGCCCAATCAATAATCAGAAGTGCCAGATTGGCTGAACGTCCATAATCTTATTGCTTTTGATTGGTCAGTTATGGCCTATAAGATTAAAGATCAATGTACTCAAGTTAAAGATCAATGTACTCAAGCCATGTAATAAGAAACTGCCATGATCTTCAGATCCCAAGACTAAATACAGAACATGCAAAAAAGCTTTAAATATTTCTCTCTGAAAATTTGGAATGATAGGCCGGCTGTTATTCAAGAGGCCTCAACTCTCTGTTGCTTTAAAAAACAATTGAAAGCACACCTACTGGCTGACCAAAAACGTTAGCTTCAAAACACGACCCCCTGGAAGAACAGCAATATTAACATATTCAGATACTACATTGCCTTTGAAATTATTTTTATTTGTTTGTTTTATAAGATTGTATACATGTATTTTTAAATGCTGAGAAGGGCATATTTTTCGTCTATAAATATTTATTCATATTATATCATATCAATCATATACTACCCTAATGCATAATGGCATAAATTTGTATATCATGCAGTAAAAGAACTTGAGAAACATAATAAAATATAATAAATTTTGCAAAAAATGAGATGTGTAGATGAGAGTGAAACTCAAATCTACTCAAAGTTTCAATAGAATTAGTTTTCATATCAACAATTTTCTTTGAAAAGGTGGTAAATACACCAATATTCGTGTTCATTCGAGGTGCTTTCTTGGCTTTGATCCGATCCCGATAATTCAAATGAGATTTTTTTTAATTTCGCAGAAATTACCTGGATTTGTGAGAGCATCCGATGTAACTCTTTTAACGCTTGCTGAAGACCCAAAGGGACGCCAGAACTCGAGTTGCCGGTAGCCATTTTTCTCCGCGCAAAACAACAGGAAGAAACCTCGCTCCCATGTCGCCTCGTTTAAATTATTAACTACCAAATCAGGCACCGCGGAACAGGGGGGCTAGGGGGCTTTAGGCCCCACTCTTTGCAAAAAAATGCAAAATATTGAGTAATAAACTACTGGTAAAGCCACTTCTTATACGGTTTTAGCCCCCTCACTTTTCTCGACGCTCCGCGGTGCCTGCAAATATGACTACCAGCTAACTAGATAAAACCTCATAAGCCTACAAATAGAATAATATTTCCCACTTATTTCTGTATTTCGACCTTACAGATACAAGAGAAATTTTGTATAGGAAAATTAATTTACCAAGAAATACGTGCAATGTTCTTAACAACAATCCCAGGGAACTGTAAAACCTGCAAATTGTCTTTTACTTTTTTGGCACTTAAGCTGAACAGATTTTTTATGGAAGAATATAAATCAAATATCGAGAGTAAGTGGCTCGTGAAAAGGTTTTTAGATTTTTGATCCAACAGGTAACACGAGTGGCAATATAAATGCAATATAACAATCATAATCCACTGGGTCTTCCACAGGCCAATACAGTAAAAACCCGCATATAGGAACCTCGAATTTTGCAAGCCTTACTGGGTTCCTATGTATTGGGTATTTCATAGGAAAAGAGGCTGTTTAGGCTCTTGAATTGATTCTTTTATTTCAATTCAACCTTCAAGCCTTTCATGTGTTTACTGAGTTTGAGCATCTACATCTACAATATCAGGTGAGGGTTCGGTACCAAAGTAACAAGAGTTTTTAAGCAATTGGGTGATTTCTACAAATAAGAACATATTCATAATATTTCAGGATGGATGGGTTCCTGCCTGACAATGGTTCAATTTTATAACTTCAGCCTGCAGGTTTTTAATACAATAAGTTCTTATATGCGTCTGTTTTCTGTGTAGCTTTTCGTCGTTGGCTTCAATACACCCTCATTTAAAACTACATTTTAAACTCTTTTAAAACTACATTGCAGTTTTGCAAAAGTTTTAAAGTACATCTTCAATTTCCCGACTGTCTTCTTCAAAAGGATTCTTTCAAGGAGATAGGTAAGAGTGGAAAGTCTGCTCGCGCTTCGAAAACTAGAAACACGGCATTCTCAATGCCAAAGAAAGCAAGCGTTAATCAGATCATCTCTTTTGATAAATCGATGGTCATGAAACACAAACAAATCGATATAGCAGTGCTCTGAGAGCCAGAGGCGTCGTGACCGGGGTTAGGGGGGTTGTCACATCCCCTCCCCAATTGCATCTAAATAGAAAATTTCAGGTAAAATCCGCTTGATGGAAGAAACGCTTTAGGTATTTCAGATACCTTCATGTCATAAAATCAATAAATAATCAAGCAAAGGTAGTTGCTCCGTTGGTTATATGTGATATTCGTTGATATGGATGAAGGTAAACGAACTAATGATTTGAAGACTTCAATATAGGTAAAATTGTGTCTTGTGTCCACTTCCCCTAAAGTTTCTCGGCAGAAGCG
This sequence comes from Rhopilema esculentum, assembly GCF_013076305.1. Next base: position 14,316,402 of record NW_027019317.1, read on the forward strand.
TCAACTGCAATTAGCAATGAGCTCCAGATTTTTTTAACATTCAAAAGGCATGCTAAGATGTCTCTATTGAGTCTGGTACCCAGGGTAGCTAAGATGGAAAGAGGGATCTAAATTGACAACCAGTGCTGCTTGTTACTTAGCTTTAGAAGTAACTAACAACATGGTGTTTTTCAAGACCACGGCGAAATTGTACCAGTTGCTTTTATCTGCTGCTCAATTTATTTGCAAAAAAATAATTTCTAATAGGACTAGGAGGATTGTTTTAGTGAAATTTGCTTAAAAGAGTGCATTTTACAAGGAAATGGAAGCATCAAAATTTGAAGATTCTCTGCTCATTCGGCGGCAACCAGCGCCGCCTCGGGTAGTAGATATATCCTCTGCCCGTCCCGATTAACAGATTTGACAAAACTATTACGAAAGTCCGTTATTATCATTTTAAAATAAAAGTTGCGAATTATATGCAGAGTTAGATTGGCAAAATGTATTGCAGAGGTTTGTGGCAGCAACTAAAGAATTTCAGGCAATAATTTTTTAATCAGGTAAATTTGTAGTCCACCCCCCTCCCCAACAAGGCTTGCCTCCCGACGGCCATGCTCAGGAGCAAGTATAATCAGAGGATTGCAATTTCTAGTTATAACACATGAAACAATAGAAATCTCGATACCTCAAAATTTAAGCTTGATTATACAAAATATGATTCCATTTTTCTGGGCACCCTCACTCTATCAGCTCCAACGAAAATTAAAAACACATTTAAAGAGCTCAGTAAACTCTAAATGAAACACGAATCCTAGGAAGACCAGAAATCATTGATCATCGTGTAGAAATATGAATTTGATAAAAGATAAGTAAAAAGACAATAAGATGACCGAATGGTGAAGCATTGGTGCAAATTCTAGTGGGCAACGCCCATCCCCACCCCCTTGCCAATCGCATTCTTGTAGCAAAATCTGAACTGCATTTTGAATTTTAAGCTAATCTAAAGGACGTGGTCGCAAAAAATGTTCTTCTTTTCGATCTTCTTTTCGATAATTTTATAAAAACATGAGCCTCAAAATTGGTCAAAAGTTAAGATAATGGTAAGAACAAGCTGAGGTTAATCTACTGTAAAATGCAATTTTGAACAACGTCTTATTTCAAAAATGAGGATTTTTAGCCATGTATGGATGCTTTTTCGGTGAACAGTCAAACTTTCCGGCAATTGAAGGTTGTCACACTTACTTTGTTGGCAAATGAAACCTGAACACCTCCCTAAAGCGAAAAAGCTAGCAATGGCACTGCTTATACCCAATAAATTTAAGAACAAGTTAAGAACAATTCAGCCTCAGATTTTTGAAAAAATTAAGAGCAACCAACCTGAACTTCAATTTACTGGCTCTTATAAATAAGAGTGTATTGGTAAATTTTATTTTTATTAAATGCACCGCAATGGGGAAACCCTTTGGCCCAAATTATACCAACATATTCATGACAACAATAGAACAACATATCTTGAGCAATGCCCCGATGAGTTGTAGTCAAATATTTTGGAAAAGATTTATCGATGACATAATCTTCATCTGGCAAACACAAGCTTGAAAACCTACAGGAATTTATACAATACACCGTATATAGAGTCGACGCCCTTCTTAAAGTCACGCTTCTGGTTACAGTCAAAGTAATTCTAGACCCAAATATGCAAAACTATTCCATCAAATTTTGACCCAAATAGCCCTGTTCACAGTGTCTTAGTTTTCTGGCAAGCGGTGCTTGTCTTTTTAGTATGGTTTTTGAATTATACACAGATATCAACCAAAGATGTGATCATAGAAATGGGTGTAACTCTTAAGGTGAAAGGAAATCAGAATCAATTTAGAAATCTATTCCACCCAGCAGGGCCGTAAATCTGTCATGTGAACAGGGGGGGTCAGCAGAGCAAATCAATTTAAAGTGTGCCGTGGTTCATGGCACCACCAAGCAATTTATGGTATGGGTTATGAAAACAGTTGAGGGGCGAATGACTTGAAAAACAAAAGTCAAGATTTTGGGATTTCTTAAGACTTAGTACATCTGACTTGTGTGTATAGTTTGATAGATAAAATTTTTCAGAGACGGCCCACGAAATTGAACCTTGGGGGCTAGAATCAAGTTTAGTGACGTAGGAGGACCCACCATGGTTGGGTCCGACGCAAAAGAAAATTTTTGAAATTATACCTTCTAGAAAGGCTAAAAAAGCATTTCCCAGACTAAATTTAATAAAATACTAGATAACTCAGGATAGAAAAGTCAACGTTTCTCAGTAGAACACAGATTATTGTTTATTGAGCAAAATTGTGTAGGGGAAGAGCTTTGCTTAAACTTTAGTGACAGACGTTGGGGAAAGTAGGGATGATGTTGCATTGATTGGTAGAATTTTACTTCCTGAACAGAAATGTGCGTCTTCCTTATTTTTGAGTGTTTTAAGTAGGCCATGTATACACATCAAAAATGAATACATTCTAATGATACAGAAAGTGATTTACTAAATAAAAGCAAATAACAAACAAATAATAGAAATATGCGTAAATAAGTTGGTAGTAGGTCAAATAAAATATCAGTTTGCTTTCTTTTTATTTCATATTCTGTTTTCAAAAATAAAACGGTAAAAAACAGATAAAAACCACTCTGCTTACAAAAATAACGGCTATCAGCATAAGTCAACTTGCACTTGACACCATGACTTAGTAGCTGAGTTTTGTTGCAATAACAAAGAAAAACGTAGTTTGGCTCAAACTGCGTTAACCAGAGATTTGTTTCTTTCAGAGAAAATGTTGATAATTTATCAAAAAAATCATTTTGCTCCAGATTTTGGGGGGGTCCAGTCCCCCCCGTCCCCCCCGGGATTTACGGTCCTGCCACCCAGCCCAAGATCACGCTGGCAATTTCTACTTCGTGTCACTGGTAGTCTATATCATTTTACTTTTGGAGTAGACAAATTACAAGCATAACCTACTTTCTTGTTACAGTCATCAGAAAAACAACAAAACAGATCCGTTGATAGAAAACATTTGCCCTGCAAAAATCAGTTTTGCCCTGCGAAAAGGTCTTACTTTTGTGGTTGTGGGGATGAACCATCCCCCATACCCCCCTCGAGTGACACCCTGTCTAGAATATAGATTTAGTGAGTGGATAGTACCCAGTGGCGTAACGGAGCAGTGTGGGGCCCTCATTGAAAGTGGTGTTTATGGGCTCCTTTACTTAACTAAATGGCAGTCAAGTTTTAGAGCCTAATTACCCACTCTTTGAGGTTTTTCATCAAAACCCAAAAAATAACATACAACAACATATGGCGATAAATTCGGCTGCTTAGAATATTTTCTATGATCTTCTTCTAAGCTTTTCCCGGATTTCCATGCAGCAAAGGCAGATGCATTTTTTAAAGTGTAAATGTCTAGATAAATCAAGATTAACATTGTTAAACTGCTTCATTGAGGAAATCAATTTGATTTTAAAAATTTGTTTATGTTCGCGAAAATTAAATACAAAATTTTATAACGATGTAGATCCGCATTAGAGGGAAACTTTATTGGCATGGTATATCTTACAGCATTGTTATATGGTTACTCACAAACAATATAAAAATTCATTTTTCGAGAAACTTCCTGGGGGTTCTTCTTGGGGCTTCTTCTTGGGGCTTTTTCTTGGGGCTTCTTTGTGCTTCAAGGTGCACACCGTGCGTTACGCCACTCCACTGATATAACCTACTGCATAGATATGAAATAATATAGTTGTCTTATGCACAATTATCTGAAAGTCCCTAGCCTTGGCCTGGAACTCAGTCAGGTTTATTGCTAGATCCGCCCCCTGATAGACCAGTGTTACTCGCTCCTTAGATTGGCAGCATGGTCGTCACTTTGAATTTCTTGGCGCCGCCCCTGAAAACTGGATTTCCGCCATTGTGGTGGAGCCTTGTAGGTCTTATAGCTTCAACTCATCGATTTATTTTCTAGTCATCAATGTGTTTACTTCGCAAACAAGAAGCTCCCAGGTGGATCGTGTTTTATTGCCACGGGACACCATTTGTCGTGTTCTTTTGTTCTGATCAATTCCAGATAGACCTCAGAACCGCGTTTCACACGCGCGACGGCGTGTCGTTTCCAGTCCTTTTTTATGACAACAACATTTGGAAATGAAGAATGCCAACACACGCTTGTAAAAGTAGTAGAGGAAGGGTAAATGGCTGACAGGAGATGAGTGCGTCGTGAAGTTCGTGTTTTGTTGTCTGGTGTTAGTTTTTTGTCGTCCAGTTTGTAGCTTTATGTCTGCAATGCCAGAAGCCACAAGTGTCGTTAATATTTTGGTTCAAAACTCGCCCGAAGATGTTACGTTAAAAGTTTCTCAGCCAGAAGGTGCGTTTATCCGTCCTTATTGCGCGTGACTTGACTGCCAGCGTCAGATTTGTTCATACTTTTGCACTGCTTTCATTTCAAAGAGTCGTCACTTATTTGATTACTTTTTAACCTTCCTATGCAGGTAAAGAAATAGACAAGAACAAAGATAAAGAAAATTCTCAAGAAACAGGTCGGGGCATGTAAAACTTTACTATCGAAGTAGTTTGTTGTCTTTGCAATTACACAGGACCAAAATTAATAATTCTTGGTGTTGTTTCTCATTTATGAATATGAAACTTTCAACTCGTTTTTCTGTCAAAGAGCTTATGTCTCTCTGCAAGTAAAGATAATTTAGCAGTGAAAACAGGCTGGTTTACCTTTTTTGATTGAGTTCTCCTTGCAAAGTTGAAATTAGGCTAATTCACCCATTACTCTTTCGTTGTGATTACTTAAAGTTTAGCCACAGACATAACTTTGTTCATAGGATATGGTATAAGTTCCTGTGAATTGAAATAACATATACCAATACCTGTAAAATATTTGCTTCTTTGATCGAGTACTTCTTATGTTTCTATCAATGCCTTATAATATTTGACTGTGAAAAAAGCACCACATTGATTTCCCGAGAAACGATGGAATATAACAGTTCTATTGATTTGATTTTGTTCATTATTTTCTCTGGAAATTATTATTCACATTTGGAACCTTAAAAAACTTAGGGAGCTTTTTTTTAGGACAGGTTTGATAAAGTTTCCTTGTAAAGCCTTTCTTTTTTGTCAAGGTTGCCTAGGTAAAGAAAAAACATATAGAACAAAATGCAGGTTATGTGACTGTCACAAAGTTTGAAAGCAAGGTTGTTCTCAAAGATCTCAGACCTTTTTCTTAATCTTTTTTTGTATTTTGTACAACACTCTAATCCTTGTCCATTAGAATTCCACTGTTTTGATTTTCTCCCTCCAGTTCTGTGAGTTATTCATACCACTGTTTAAATCTCTATCTAGCATGAGTGAAATGTATTCATATACCAGGCTTTTAAATGATGGTCGCTTGTAATGTTCCTTCATCCATGACAATTTTGTCGTATTTTTAGATGAAAAAATCACATCTGAAGAAGATGGCAAAGCAACAAAGCCAAGAATCATGTATTCAAAGGTTGGTGTCATTTGCTTTATGATAAAAAATTGTCCTTGCATATCCAGGCCCATAACTTCCAACTGTTTCAGTAGGATCTAAAACCAAAAAATACTGTTGACTGCCACTTTTCTGACCATTACTTTTGAAAACATCTGCGCTAACCTGAAGCTCTTGGTAGAACATGTCTGATGAAAAAATTTCATTGCTACATTCGCAGCATATATTGCTGGATTCACATGACAGATAAATTTTAACAGTAAACAGATTGAATAATTTTGACTAGTGTGTGTGTGTATTTGTTCTTAATCTTGAAAATAAAATATTTATTTATAATTCTATAAGATAGTATATGTTTAAAAACAGCAATTTAATTAAAAAATTAAAGTACCTTTAATTCAGGAGGTGTCAATGTCACCCTCATGAGGCTTAATTGCTTTTTGCCTTTTTTGTTTTGAAAGTTTCCAAATTTCTTGCTGGATTTAGTAGAGGTAGTCAGAAAATAATGTTTCATAGCTTAAAAAGGCAGGCAGACCATGACCCTGTTTACACTTTGCAGGATAAATTTTATCCGCATAAAAATTAGATCAGATAGGAGTCGCGTTTACACTAGACAAAAATTTGAGAGCAGCTATCTGAACAAAATTATTTAACCTAGGAAAGTGGATTAAATTAGTTCAGATAGCTATGTGGTACAGTGTAAACGGTTTTATCTGGATAAATATTATTCACATTGTATCTTGCTCAAAAGCGACTGGTTATTTCTTCCTATGTAGTTTTTACTGTTTCCCAATCAAGACCGTTCGCTATTTTGGCTGCCTTGTAGTCGATAAATACTTGTGTTATAAGTGCAGCATCTTAGTCAGTCGACGTAAAATTGGCATCCTTTTCAGCTTTCTCTACTTTCTTTGCTATTTCAGCCTCATTTTATTTGAGAGTACGAATTATTAAAACTAATTTTGCCTAATTTGAAAAGCAGATGATTCTGAAGAGTGAATTAAAAGTCCTTTTAAAATGGCGGGAATTTAGCTGTTATTTTCTTGCCCAGCCATGACTTTGTTTTTGGGGTTCTGTGGACGATTTAAGTAATGTGACTGCAGTTATTTGGCACTGTGTAAACTGGAGTGCAAAGTGGACAAAATTTGTGCAAACACAAATCAACCCGATCAAATTTTATGTGGATAAAATTTATCCGGCATAGTGTAAATGGGGTCGAAGTCCCAGTTTCAAGGACAGTAACATATTAATACTACCATCTTTTCTCAAGTCACTTATTGTTTGCACATTGTATTAAATATCAAGTCACTTCCTGGTTGTGTCTGACATTTAATACTCTGGGATTTGGTCAGAGGAAAATACCAATACTGTAATCTGGCTCTGACTGGCTTGTGCAATACACCATTTAACATGTAACATTTACCCTTTGAAGTTTCCAACAACCATTTGCAGAAGTGTTATATGTATAAAGAAAGAGGTTTGATTTTACATTAGAGAACTCAATTAGATAATACAGATGGGGTGACTGAGTGGCAGCTAACTGTGCTATTATTGCTTCTTCTTTAATACCAATATTTTCAAGGCCACTTCTTGTGTAATTTAAAAAAATTTAACACAAAACAGAAGCATTGTGCTGAACAACTACAGCTTCACTTGTAATTGTCAAATTTAATAAATTTAAAGGTCCTGCAGGAGGCCTTTCCTCAAAAGCCAATGAATCACAACACCACAGCACAGGGATGTTGTTCTTCAGCTTAAAGATGGCCTTTTCAATAGCAAATGAAGGATGACAATAGTATGCTGCTTCATAACTCCCTTTGTTTGCGGCGCAGTAGGCTTTTGTTAAGAATGCATATCTCATCGTCTTGCTATAAAAATCTAAGATTTATTTGCAAGTGATCAGAAAGGTGCTCATCTCAAAAAAAGGAATAGCTTATATTTCAAACAGATTTGTGTATTTTATATTTTAACCGTCATTTCTTATAAAAATTAAAGAATAAAGTTATTTCTTGGTTTGTTCTTGATTATAGCTTGTTTCATGCAGCCAACTGTTTTTGCAGTGATGTTTCGATTGATGGAGATATTTGCTAGGAAATAGTTTTGACAATGCTGCTTATAACATGTATATTAAAAGGGCTTTGATAAACTTTGGTTTTTAACTGTTTGATACTTAGTTTCATCCCACAGCGACCTTTCCGGGCCATTATTTAATTTCAAATTTCCTTAAAGTCTTTCATTCATAATTAAATTAGGTTGGACCCTAAAACAGCCATTTAAATATTCAGTGGAAAAGGTCAATAGCAAATTGTTTCACTCAAATTGCAAATAATAAGAAAAGCAATTAAATTGTTTGATTATTTAATCATAAATTTTGTAATTGAATACTGTTACTAGTTACTTGAGGCCCAATCAAAAACTCATTAAAATTCTATTGAGCTTTGGCCCAAACTTGATAATCACTGCTAAAGTAAACTGAATCATAGTTAAGAAAAGTAACAACAACGAAAATATAGAAGGCACTGAAGAGCAAAAATGAAAAGCAAAAAATCTGCCCTGTTATATGTATATATAGCTAAGTTTCCTTACTGTGTCATTTATTACCCTTTTTCTTTATGCAACAGCCAAATCGTTGCAATCATTAGCTATTTAAATTATTGATACCCTAAATCACAAGGCTAATAGGCAGTGTTTGTATCATTTAAGAAAGGCATCTTTTTCTGCATTTTCCTAATTTCAATGTGTGTTTCATTCAAGATCCTAACGGTATAATTAGCCTACTTCTTGATTTGAAACTAGAAGTTCTTGTTGTTTGTTTGACTTTTATCAACAAGAACTCTCAGGTGCTTTGCGTATACCTTTTTGCTAAGTATCTGTTTTAAATAGAAATTATTGCAATTACCCTTTTTCTGTCTTGGGTGAGTTATGATAAATTTCAACGTTTGTATTGATTATCATTGAATATTGATTCTAAAAGCCACAGATTTTTATGAGAGTATAGAAGGCTTGTGTCATTAGCAAAGAAACGGAATATTAAGATATTTAATGAGTGAGTTATATTGTTTATGAAAGAGCAGAAAAAGCAGTAGGCCTAGGATACTGCCTCGAGATACAAACTAGTAGTGTAGAAATATGATGACATCTTGAGATTGTCTTTGAATAAAGTATATGATGATGATGCGGAAATTTCCCACTGTCTGATTCAAGATATAACTTCCATTGATATAAAGACGATTATTTTGTGAAATGATGAAAAGGCATGTGCTGCCCCTTTGTTTGCCTTTAAATTTACAACTGCTTCTCATCATTTGTTTTAGGAAGATCTCTTGGAACTGAGATCTGCACCTGCCTCTCTACAACGACCAGAATGCTTAACAGAAGAGTTTTTCCAGTGAGTAATTACACACTTTCTTGAAAATTAGCTCTCAGTATGAAACATGTTTTTTAAAGCCAGAGATTTTAGGCTCTCAAATCATTCATATCAACAAATAAGTGATTTGTTTGGATTTCGTTCCTGATCACATATCTTACACATTTTCTCCAATAGTTTTACTATCATCTTTATACCATAAATTATAATTATTTATCATGATAATTATGAGAAGTTTCTGATGTAGATCGTAGCTGCTGTGTAGATATGGGTCATAATGGCAGTACTTTTGTAATTGTGTTGGAGAAGTTACATGAATATTATTGATTGTAGCGATGGTGTCTGGGACATACAGGCATGGCACAAGTCTTCGTCATCGAGGTGTGCCTCACCAGCTGTGGATGGAAAGTGTGTTACCTTTGACACTGGCAAGAAGATTGAGTTGCTTGATAACATAATAGAGCTTGCACCCCAAAGGAGAAGCTTTTTCCAAGGATGCTATGTCCCATCTGCATCAGAATCAGAGAAGGAGAAGGACGGCCCATCGAAGAGGCTAGGGGGCCGGGTAGGTCTGGGTAGTGACAGCAAGGCATCATTTAATGAAGGAAAAGACCGACTCACTGCAAGAGCAAGCCTTAGAAGACGCACTATAGAGAAAGCTACCTCCAAGGATAATGTAAGCCTATTTTTATGCTTGTAGTTCCTTTGATCATTGCTTTGTAAAGCAGAATGAGATTTCAATATAATCAGTCATTAGGAGACAAATACTAGATTTAGGAGACGTTAAGCAAAGATATTCAATTTTTCAGAAGTCTGAATTAGAACATAAGCCTAAGTCAAAAGGAAATCACGAGGCAAAGAACGATGATGATGATAGACGAGATCAGAGAAACTGGATTGAAGATAAAAGAGAGGGTAAAAGCAGAAGTAGGAGTTTTAAAGAGAACAGAGAGGATAACAAGGAGAATTGGAAAAGGGGTAAGTGAGTTGAAGTAAATAATATTGATTTTAGGTTTTAGTGCAAGACGTAAAATGAGCCAATGACAATAATACAACACAAAAAAGTAACAAGAATTGGCTTTGTAATGCGGAAATGCATTAGTTTAATGTAAAGCTTTGATTTAACTATGGCATTATGATTTAACGTATTTACATTTTCAAGAATGCATTTTAAATGACTCTTTAATTTCTGATACCTTTGGTTGTTTATGTCGTTATCACTGAATTTTTCCCAATCTTCTTTCTTCCGAATTTTTTCTCAATTGAACATTTGAATTGAGGGACTAGACTTTGGGATCGTTTTGCATCGTTTGTATTTGATAGTGTAAGCTTTTGAATGCGGATGTTCGTGTTTTATATTTGATAGTGTAAGCGATGCAGTTTTATATATGTCACTGGGATGTTCGTGTCTGCCTTGCAGGTACTGTTATTGAAGTACTGTTATTTAAGCTTTCTGTAACCAAGAGTGGTTGTTTTCCCGCCAAACTAATCCTTTGGTTTAAATTGCTTCATTAGGCGACTGGCATGGCGGGAAATTGCCTGAATGGATGACTGACGGACCCTCTAGTCAGACCGACGTCATTGAACTCAAAGGATTTGGGAAAGAAATTGAAGATGAAAGAAACGGTAGTTATGCGTTCTGCTTTTTTAATTTTTAGTAAGGTCGTTGAGTGGTGATTGGTTGCATTTGCATACCATTTTACGTTACTGCATCAAGTCTTGTGCGCATTTATTATGACGCTCATTTTGATTGACAGCAATGCGGAAAGAGTCAAAAGGTGAAAAGAAGGCCGAAAGAACGCGAAAAACTAGCAAGGGAAGCAGTCGATCCTCAACACCCAGCCAAGTTAAAGACAAGAGGCAGAAGTTGCCTGAAAATGGTGATGGATACGAGGCAAAGCCAAAAGGAGCTGACCGAAATGGCGGCCAGCGCCTTACACCGACTGATAAAGGGTTCAATGATGACGATGCATATTTTGATGTGATGGATTATCTGCCCCCACATCTGGTATGTTTTTCCTTGTCTTTTTGACACAATAGGTTTTGAATTTTCACGAAACCTCTGAAGTGTATTGACCAGTACACTGATAATAACTGTATGTGTAAATTTATAAACGGTCCGTGTCGTTCCTGGCTTTCTATTCACGTTGTTCGATTCTGATTAGTTAACCTTGTACATATATGTATATATTGTTAGCTATTGTCTATATCGAATTGAAATAAATTTACAACAACAACAGCAACATGTTGTGTAACAAGTTCGATAGTATTGGTGGCGTATAAAAGGTTGTCTCTATCGTTAATGGCGAATAGAAGCACTTTGTAAATCTGCTATCACTTTGTAAATCTGCTATTTTGACATCTCTGACTTGTTTTTGAGTGTCTCGTGTTTGCTCTTTGCCATTTTAATGTTAAAATTTCTGATTTAGTTCACTGACGATTTCGGGAATGACATCAGCAGTCAAAGCAAGTTCAGCCAATGGTTTCAAGGCCAGGAGGGGACTGGGGCGAATGGCAGTCGTCCTAGCAGCATCCCATTAGGCCTCGAATCGAAGATAATGAGAGGTAGGCCTCGTTGTTTTTCTCTCATTCCCAAATAAGATATTGTTTTGATTGACTGACAGAGGCAAACAACCGTATCTGAAGTGTACAACAATTACTTGCGAACTATTATTAATTATAAGAATTATTATGTATAATTCAGCAACTTGTGATTATGTGTTAATGCTTTGTACGCCATTGTTAGATATAAGCACGAATTTGAATTTATTATCCAGCGTTAAAACCAGAAAGTCCGATGGCGCAGCTACAGCCATACTTCACCCCGATTCAGCCGGCTCCACCAACTCATGCATTTGAGAACCCTATTCCGATTTCTCCTTTGATGGACCTGTTTCCCAAAAGGCCTAAGTCTCGCACTGAGAACGTTAATGAAGTCAAAGGGCGAATGAGCTTGAAGGACATTGAGCCCGACCTGCCAAAACCGATCGGACAAAAGCCGGACAAAACTGAGGGGCCAGAAGAGAGCAACAAATTGGACCTGACTGCTTTTGACAAATTGGTCTGTTCAATGAAGGCGGCTGGGCAACTGCCGGACAAGCCTGCCCCCGTGGTGAGTTTTTCTGTGTTTGTGGCCCTGTCATACAAGATTCTTGGAAATAGAATTACCAGTAAAAAGCTGCTTTAAAACAAGACTAGCCAACTTTTGGCATTTTCCCTTTTCACATCTTCATTATAAGTGGAGTATAGACATCTTTTTGTTGTCAGAGGTATTTAGACGGACAAGGAGTCAAGACGGTATGGCATCTTTTTGTTGGACAATCTGTCAATTTTTATTGGAGAGGTGACTTTCATTTGCAAAGAATACTTGCTGCACTAAAGCGATTTGGAAACTACTGAAGCCAAACCGCATGATATTGTCAGTCATGCCCTTCTCTAGAATTACCTTTTTTTAATGCCTCTCTCAAAGTGTCTATGCAGCGAAATTTTACTTCCTGTTTTTTCAAAAGTTATATTTCCCCATCTTTTCCGATACGTTTGACACCAAAATTGTCATAATTTGACCAGCGAAAGTGTGTTTGATCAGATTTTGAAATTAGGTAGTACTTGTGAAAACCAAGGAGAGTTTGTGACGTCACAGTGATGAGTCTGGTCGACAGCAGTCAGGAAACTGCGGTTGTACATAAAAGGCATCCTTTTAGTGCGCTCGTATAAAAGTCGGTTTTGTCTGTTAAGTTTTAAATGTTTTAGTGTACGTCGGAACAACGATAGACGTAGGCACTGACAGTTAATAAACAATCCATCGACAAACTTGTCTTTTCCGGCCTTTTCCAAACCCAGCAAGTCCTATTTAACGTGTGGAGAACACGGAACCAGATTGATCGAGAGACAGTGTGTTATCTGTAGAATTCTGATCTGAACTCAACTAAAATTACTTAAAAATTAACATGCTTATATATGAAAATAAAAATAAAAATGCTAATTGAGGATGAGTTATAATGACGAAAGGATGATGCAATGTGATAAAGAAAGATCTAGGCATGGGGGATAACGTAGGGGGATGTCAAAATGGCCCAAGAATGGTCACTACAATATATTGTATGGATGAGTCTTCAAATGGTAATGAAGAAGCAATGACAGGGTCCACGCTTCCGAGGGGGGCCGGGGTGGCCATGGTCCCCCACTTTTTTCGACAGGAAAGTAGTTTTAAAGCTGCAATAAAAAGGGAAAGAAGGGTCTAGGCCCCCTACTTTTGCTTGCCTGCCCCCCCCCCCCACTTTCAAATTCGTGGCGTGGACCCTGTTGCCAACGAAAGTTCTGTGACAGACAGTGAAACGGAGGCGGCAAGGAACCCCAGTCTAAAAATACTGTACTTACTTACAGCAGAAATATCATAATATCGCCGCTAGTGTCTTGGGGCTAAGTACCCTAGTTAAAAATAGCTGAAGAGGGCAATTTTCAGCTGGGATCCATATCCTATCTTTTCAGCGTATCAAACTCCCCATAGTTTCATGCTAGTATCACAATTTGCACAATTCGACCCAATAAGTGATTTAACAGGCCTGACTAAACGGTTTCGCCTCGACTCATCACTGTGACGTCACAGCGGGAAATAAAATTTCGCAATGCAACTGCAAAATGTGCATACTTTGACACTCAATAAAAAAAGAACCATATAACTTATCGGAATTCTGTTTTTTGTATAAGAAGAAGGGCGAAGGATTCTATAGGTTTCTTTTAAAATATTGGAATGGCAAATTTCGCTGCATAGGCACTTAAGGTTTTCGAAGTAAATATAAAAACTTGCTTAATCATGAGCTATCCGAGATAAGACTGGAACAATTTACTTCTTGTTTTTTATCAGGTCAGCGGCCTTCCGGAGCATTTGCTCCCCAAGCCACCAAAACGAACTTCTCCGAGCTTTGAGAAGCTGAAAAGGGCATTAAGCCGCTCGCCGTCACCCCTTGGCATGGGCAGAATGTCCCCGCTCTATTTTGCTGGTAGACAGATGTCCCCCCTCATGCAACCTGTTGGAGAAAGTAAGTTAAGCACTGACATATTTAATGCATGTTTTTATGGATTGTTTGTGTGTGAAGCTTGAAAATTTCCTGTCTCTCTTGTTTCTATAACATTTTAGCTATCATAATATACATCAGCTAGACATTTCCATTGATCATTTCATTGTTCTTCGTTTTCCTTGCTTTGCCTTCTTTGCCATCGTTTGCTGTTTCTGCAACATTCCTTTTTTCGAAATATCTAGCCCCCATCTTTGCAATTTTTCAAAGGATTGCTGTCCCCCGACTTCTTTAAACAACCAGTGAAGCAAAGATCGGTGTCCCCAGGGAGGTTTTTCAGCGAATACCAAGACAATGTTGCAATGAATAAGGACAAATCTGGGCATTACCAACGTTGGGCTCAGGACGAACAACGCAGACATGCAAATGATCAACGAAGTGAAAGGTTTGTTCCTACTTGGTTTTTCATAGACTGCTTCTCGGCTCTTGACGATGTATTCCCATGACGATGTATTCCCATGACGATGTATTCCCATGACGATGTATTCCCATGACGATGTATTCCCATGACGATGTATTCCCATGACGATGTATTCCCATGACGATGTATTTCCATGACGATGTATTCCCATGACGATGTATACATGTGTTAATAATGCTTGGCGGTGCACTTAATTGCTGCACCCTCGTTGCATCATGGAAATAAACAGAAACACGTGTGCCCATATTACGGTACCTTTGTCCACTGCAACGGATAAACTGATTACAGTAGTTTACTTCATTTCATCTGCAATTAAGAATTCTTCAGGCTTGAATATATTCGGTTTTGTCGGCCATGTTAGCCGTTTGATTTTTAGGTGTATTTATAAGCCACGAGCCATTTGTGGTGAACTGGCGATCGCTTTTTCACATTATTGTGAAATCGGTTGCCAAGTGATTGAGAAGGTCCCCGGGAAGTCTTGACACCTACTTCAACTTTCCCCCTTTTCACAAAAGTAACGAGAACATCACTGCTCTTCGATTTTACAATGTTGTCATATTTCACGTTTACATCTAAAACCTTTAAAACGATTCCCTAATCAGAATGTCTTATTCAGCGTACATTCCTCTGCAGCTTCACCAATGGTTTGCAAACACCAGACAGTTTTAGAACCCCCAAGCACGCAGGCAGTGTAAGTTTTCAATACTTTTTTCACTTTATAATTCTCTCTTTGTTAAATAAATGTTTGGTTTTCGAAAGCAATGAAAGCATTTTAAAGTTGCTTTCGACAATTACAAATCCTTTCTGTGATGCTCTTTTTCAAAAAAAGCTCGAGTTCTAAATGATTAATAATCTCTGAAGTATTTTTATCATTTTTCCCACCACAACTCCTGTTAAACTTGAATTGTCTCGAAAAGGAAATCTCCTCAAGGAACGCCCTTTTTGCTCCTTTAATATCAGACATTTTCAACCTATTTCTGTTGGCTTTTAAACTGGTTTCAACATGAAATGTAGGAAGTTTTTTGTCATTGAAAATACACTTTGTATGTCCCTTTTCATCACCTGCAAAGAAGTACTTCATGCGCTAACTAGTGTCAGGAGATGATTTGTGCCATGTCGATTTGATATTGTGCATCACCTTTTTCTTTCAGTCGATTGTACCTGCTGCCTTCTTGCCGACTTCTGTCATAAAAAAGATGCATTCAGAGAAGTCTGAAACGGTAAGACGTTTTAAATGCATGGACGGGGGTATGCACATTAAGAATATAGGTCAGGGAGGCCACCCAGAACAAGGCATTTTAATTGACTGCTTTTCAATCTCAAGTCCACGTAGTGTTTCGTGAATTCTTTTGCTTTTGTCATTATAATATAACGTATTATGATATTATCTTGTTTTTGTTTAAGGGAGAACACACAGGCCTGTATGCCGAAGATGCGGTGTCAAAATTTGACTTTGCTAATCAAAGTTTACGGCAGTTGGATCGTAAATTAAACCAAGAGAGGGGACCAGAGGCCTTGCCACATACCGACATAAAGCCGTTTTCTAAAAAGGCTGCGCAAAATCCGATGCAAAATCCCATTGAGAGCGATCAGCTGTACAGCGGTTTGCGGTCACAAAATGCACGAGACTTCGAAAAGCCGTTATTTTCAAAGCATCAATCCTCAAGCACTGATGGCAACCCTCGGAAGAGCGGTGCTGCGCAGCAGGAGTCTCTTGGAAGGAATAGTCTGGTGGACAGGAGTATGCAGTCAACTGGGCAATTGCAAAGAGACTTTAGTTCCTTATCTGTAAATTCAGCCCCGGGGTCAGATGACCTCATGGGGTCAGGGTCACTGTTCACCAAATATCATGATGATGATGTTGAGGGTGTCAAGAGAACTCCGTTTGATTTCAACAAGGATAAGCAAAGTGAGCATGTTTCTCACCTTTCATCATCAAATCGTATACAAATGGCGCCTGGGCCGATTTCTGGATCTTCTAAAGCAATAGCCAATGAAAACAGAATGAAACATTTGGATAATGGCTCAAGAACACATGGTAATAGATCAATTTTTGTAAAGAAGTCATTGATATTTGTTGCTACAGTTTTTATGGAGTGGAGCTAGGCCAGCTAAGACTGCAGTTGGTCTCCTGTGTCACGTAGGACAAGTTTTAGCAAGTAACTCATCCTGCGTAACATAGTCGGCATAGTAACAAATAGGCATAAGTATGCAACGATGTTGAAACGCCAAAACTAGTATGGTCTCTTGAGAGCAAAAAACTATGTATAGTTTAATTCTTGGTAGTTGAATTTCAGCATGACGCCACTTTGCTTCCTTTTTTGCCAAGGTTTTTGAATGGCTCGTTAATCGCTAAACGCACAAATACTTACCTAGTCCTTCCCTAAACCCTCCCCCCCCCTTCACCCACGAAATAATGAGATGTATCTGAAATTCAATTTTGAATTTTTTCAGGGACTTCAATGCCCCCAAAGCCACTGATGAACCAGAATCTTCTCCAAAATGGCTCTCAAAGCAACTCAGTGAATCAGGGCAACCTGCCTCGTGGCCCAGTTGCCCAGAAGCCTCAGCAGCCTCCATTCTCACAGGCACATCAATTTCAACGCAACAGAAACCCAGCTCAAAGCAACCCGCGTCTTCCTCTGGCTATGAACCCACCAGCCAATAACTTGCCCTTCAACAGACCAAATATTCCCGCGGTTACAGCTGCCATGGCCGCCCAGCTCGTGCAGCAGCAACTCCTGCAGCAAGCTGCACGTGCCCATGTTTTACAAGCTGCGCAGGTCATTCAACAACAGCAACAGCAACAGCAACAGCAGAATCTGATCAGAATGCAAATGCAGGCTGCGATGGCTCAAGCCTATGTCAGAGGACAAGCTGCAAAGGCGATGATGCACAATTCGCGGGCTGTCGCGAATAATCTGCAGGCTGTTGCGCAGCAAATTGGTTTGCTTGGCCCACAGTCTGCACAAACAGGCAAACCACTGCCTACCCCACTTGTCTCTCAGCAGCAACAACAGCAACAACAACTGCAGCGGGACGGGAATGACCAAGGGCAAGGTAAGCTGCAGTTTATCGCTGATTGTGCCTCACATTCGAGGATTTCCTCGTGTGAAGTTTAATAGACAATTTCTTAGAGGTCGAATCTTTGATCATGTTTGTGAATCTCGAATTTCTTTTGCAAGGTAACTCAGAAAAGGAGCCGCAAAAACTGCAAGACAGTCCACTATCGAAATGGTTTAATGTTGATGAGATCAAAAAGACACCCCCTGCACCAACCCAAGATCCTGGCAGCAAGGCCAAATTCATTTCAGTTGAAGACCTCGAGCGATCGCACAATGAGAGCGCCTGAAACGGGTGATTTGCCAGATCTGTTTGCGTAGACTTGTGTTCGTCATCCCTTGTGACCTGTCGCCATTTAGGCCTTCTTAAATCTTTTAGTTGTACCTTCGCGAGTATATTTGTCTTTTGCATTTGTGTTTAGGGAACTGGGCCGTACTGCTTGTCTGACAAAACGACCTTCTAGTCAAGTTTTTATACGCTCTTGTCAGTCTCTATTCAGTGTTTAGTCAGTACTGATCAGTATCCAACCCTTGGATTTTCCTTGAATGCTCGTGTACAGAGTAAAACCATGTGTCCTATGTGTAAATTGTCACGTTTGTGTGAATGTGTGCGTACATGCAGTTCCTGTATATTTGTAAACACTGTTTGTTCATCTGCATTATGTTTTATCTGTCATCTAAAGTGAGTTTTCGCGCATGTTTATATATGGTTGTAGAGATCACTTTTGTCGTTGTCATCTTCAGCTTTTCTTCATTTTCCCCAAAAAATTTGGTTTTTTGCCATATAATTAATTGCAACGTATATTCATACAAATGATTTTCTTTCGGTTTTTCGTTTTATTAATTTCTCTTTTTAAATTATTCTGTGATTTGTTTTTCATTTCATTGTCATTTAATTTTCTAAATAGATTTTATTCATCTTGTAATTCCTTTTCCCTGCCGTTCACCGCTAATTTAATTATTCCTTTTTTCATTTTTTTCACTTCATTTTTCTCTGTTCTTGAAATCCTGTCGTATTTGTCCGTCTTGCTTACTGTATGTAGTAGCAAATGAGGTTCTTTTGCTAAATGTAAAATGAATGTTGTAAAGTTATGTCTCTGTCTGTTTGTGGCAGTGAAAAGCTGCAAGTGCAAATGTTCTTCAATGTTTTGTTGCCTGTTTAAAAACGACCCTAGCGTGCTGTAACCTTTATTTTGTTTTTCGTCCACAGTAAATGAAGTATCTTGTCGTATCTGTTTGTCTGAGAATTTCATCGTGTGGAGTATTTGTAGAGTTCTTGTCTGCCAGTATCCTAAGCACGTTATAGATTTCTCAGTTCACATTTCGTTACAAAATTTATGTTTATTGTACATTTGGAGCTCTGTGTATTGTCTTACCGTCTGTTTGCGTAAATTTGAAAGATAATTTGATATTGCGAATGGATGAGAAACCATTCGCTAACTTTGTAACTCATCCTTGTTGATTTTTAGAGTTATGTAACTTGGTTATGTAGCTAATTTTGTGACTTGGTTTCAAAGGGCTCGATCCTTCGGCTTGACGCCATTTTGGCTTGATGACCATATTTGATATTTTATCACACTTGATAGCTTGAAAGCGTCTGCAGAGGCAATGTCTTGCTTCGATTTACACTTACTTACCAATAATGCGATCTATTTCCCATTCTCTTCTGTTGTTTTCATAATCGTTTTGAAGTTTATTGTCTCTGTTTGTTAACAAAAAAACTTCGACTGTTTTTTGTAACTAAACCGTTGCCCTTTTAACAGAAAATTTGGTTTGAATCCGTCATCATTGTGTTGATGCCGTAACCAGTTTATTTGTACCTCGATCATGATAAAATATTGAAGTCATTGTCTTTCTGTCTCGTCTGTCTTTCCACCTAATTTCCACCTAATACGTCAAAATATACCTAAATCGCTGTCTTTATAGAGTTCATATGTTACAAACCAAGGCAGTAACAGAATCATAAATAATAGCAATTCCAAATATGCAATGATTGTGAAATATTTTTAGGAGGTGAATGAGGTGACGGAATAATATTTGTTGCGCAAGTTATTCTTCACTACTCCTTTTCAGGCTGCTAAGTATTAACTTAGAGGATATTTTCCATTGGTATAACCTCAATGCACTTGTAAAAATTTTCGAAATTTTTTGAAGACATTTTGTCAATAAATTAGTATAAATCTTTTAAAATCTTTGTCATTAAACAAGTACGGCAGCTACTTCCATGAAATTTTCGCAAGGCATTGTTGATGTTATGAAGCCTTTTATGTACGCCAAAAAATGAAAAAACATCAACCATAAGAATTCGTTGGTCAGTGAAACGTAATCATAGGAACTTTTATGAATTAAGGAATCAAGTTACGGAAGCGCTTACAAGTTGCTATCTGCATAAATAACGATAGTTATCGTGAAATTGCATCAATCGCGAAAGTGTCAGTGTACACATATCCAAGAAAGGCAGTGTCTTCAATTCCAATTCAGCAAGAAAATTTTCCCGACTTCTTGAATGCGTTACGTTAATACAAGGCTACGAGATTTTGGTTATAGCAACTGGCAAATCACAGAAAATATTCTAATCTTTATTTTTCTTTGTACGTTCTTCTTATATCTGATTTGCTTTCACCTGTTAATAGCACGTTCTTGCCAAGATCAGTCAATGCAGGTCAATCAAGTCTACTGTCCTTGAAGACGAATAACTCTCAAATACACGAAACCCACTGTTTCAGCATCACTATCTAATTTACTGTATAAAATAGTTTACATTTCCAAAGGAAGAATTTGATTTCATGGCTCTGTTTCTTCTGAACAGTACAATGTCTCAAACTTCATTTGTGGGTGCAAACTTCCGGTCACATTAATACCCTTTGATATGGAAAAGAACAGTTCTCTTTTGAAGCGCAAAGAAACTCTGTTCTATGGCAGCCGTTTTATTCTTAAACAACAAAGTGGGTACGTGCACACAGCATTAAAGCGACTTATTAACAAAAACTGTGTAGGGGACAGTCTGCAAAACTTCTTCTTGTATACGAAATGTGTCGGTGTTTCCTGTAATTTGGAAAGGTGACTTTTTTAGATAAATTGCTTTTGGCATCAATATTTAGAACCGTAAATAAACTGTCCTCTTGTACTAAGAGCTTACGAATGATTATTAGGATATTCTGGCAAAAACATCGCTAGGAAAATATCAATGTTGTTTTGTAAGGAATGTTGACTTTGTTAGCAGCACCAGAAACACGTGATTTCAGTTCGTGATCTAGACAATCTGCATTTGTTTGTGGATATGGATTGCGTGTGACTCTGACGACCCCGCTACACAGATTTTAATTATACGTGAGCTGTGTAAATGCATCACCAGGTAAAGACATTCACGCCTTTAATTAAAAACGCAACATTTCAAAAATATTTTTAAAACACCTGCGTAAAGTGCGAAGCTTATTACGCTGGCGATGCTCGGATTTGCATAGAAAGTTGGGTTAACGAAGATATGAAACGCTTGTATACAGCGCTTGTGCACTCAAAGGTGCGCGTAGGACAAACCCCAGGGGGCCAGTCGGCAATGCTGAAGGCTATAACGTGTTGAGGAGAAATTTTGTGGAAGACGAAGAGCTATCCAATGCAACGGGAATTGACCTTGTGGTGCCAAAATATGGAACCAAGTACTAGTTTTGTGTTGTTTCTGTTAACTTTTATGCACATTATCCATAGTAAGATTTTGAAAATCCTACGAATGCCCCAATTGAAGATCCCTGATCCTTGGCAAATGAAATTATATTCGTAGACCAAGGGACACTATTTTGGAAAAATCTCCCTGTTGCCCCCTTAAGCAGCAAATTTTCACCCAGTCTTTTGTTTCCTACACTTTTGTACTTCAGGGTGCTCTAATTAAAGAGGTTTTGTTTTTAAAATGGCACAGGACAAACGTGTAACCAAACTCTATATTACAGCCTCGATGCAATGCTTCCAGGTTGGCGTGATTCTCCTTTTACAACTGATTCAGGCGTCAACCAATTGCCTTTTAAGCACAGATTTTGTTAAGATGTTCACATATTTTGTTAAGTCTTGTATTTCTTATTGCCGTGTAACCGATTTAATTAAAAATTTGACCTCTTTCGTGTCACGCGATTACTGCAAAGTCTTTTTGTTTCCCTGGACGGCATTGTTTCATGTTTGGCGCTGCAAAGTCTTGACTAGGAAGACAGGTTCGAAGTCTTTGAAAATATAAACAAAATGTCACGAAGCTCATTGCACGGTTGAAAACCATTTTTAGTGATATCCGCAGGATACGCGCAACAGAGAATGCCGTGTGACTGTGACGAAAAGCATATAACCATTGAATTAGCGAGAATCGGGGATCAGATTTGGTTGGACCACTTTTTGGAAAACCAGGCAAGTGACAAGCAGCAAAATAGTACACCGTTAATAATCATATCTGGTTCCTTTTTCGTTATCTTCCTTGTATATTGGAACTCTGGTTTGTAAAGCATTTGCTGCGAGGCAGTTCACAGATGTTGTTAAAAGGATGTTGACATTCCACATGAAAAGGATTGCCATCAACGTTAAAACTATTTGATGAAGCCCAGGATTGCGATATATTAAAAGAGAATAATTCTTAAAGTGAAAGGAAATGGCAGTCAGAATTTAATTTGCCTTCTGGGTGGTGGAAATGTCGATATAAACATCAATCTGGGATGTTCGGACAAAGAAACCTAAAAGGCTAAGTAGCCTTGTGATGTTCCACAAGGTTCGCGACTCTGACTCTTTCTCATTATTTCCTAAAATTAGTACAAATTTCTGAGTAAAAATGCAAAATTGATGCACAGAAAACTTTTGAATGAAAGCAGGTCTTGCTATAACACGTTTATCAAAATACACTTTTTTCATTAGCAAAATTAAAATCATCGCAGAATTTAACTGGTGTCCTGTTGAAAGATGTAAAGATGAAACATTTTCGCTTCATTTAGATGCCAGAAGAAGCTGTTGGTAATGCAAAGCTAATTTGTGGCGTTGTAAAAGATTTGTGAGTGTCAAGAGACGAACACTTAATTTAATAGTTCAACACTTAAAACGTAGATCTATGGTAAAACATGAAGAATAGGGTGTAACGATGCTTGATGGACCACAAACTGATACATGCTAAAAAAAGGAATTAGGAATCTATTCATATTGTTGTTTCTGTTTCAATACCCGCGCTTAAAGCCCCGGCCAAACGCTCTCGACATTTCACTCGACAACGCTCGACATTTTGTCGAATCAAATGTTGAAAGCGTTTGGCCACCTTGTCGAGTGTTGTTGAGCCTTGTCGAGCGTTGTCGAGACTAATTTGTTCAAAATTTCTATTGTTTCAGGTGTTGTCGAAGGTTGTCGAGAGCGTTTGGCCACCCCTCTTTGAAAGAGCAATACATCGCTCGACATTTGTCGAGCGCTGTCGAGTGAAATGTCGAGAGCGTTTGGCCGGGGCTTTAACTTTTGTATGTTTACCTTATTTGATGTATCGATAAAATGACTTTCATATCAAGTAATTTTCATTTAAGAACTTGCAATATTTTATAAATGAATTCAATTTGTTTCACTTATGATTACAAATCTTAATGGCTTTGAAAAAAGCAAACATTTAAGTAGACTAGATCTTTTCGTCTGGCACTCTTCAGAGTCTAAAACGTCAAAAATGTTACCCTGGTTCCCACTTGGTCGTTTGGGTCGTTTGAGTCGTCAGAGTCGTTCCTGAAAGACACGAACGACCCAAAGAACACATTGTGGTTTCCACTTGGTCGTTTGAGTCTTTCGAGTCGTTTGTTGTTGATGCTGTTCATTGCTTGCACCATGCATCGCTCATTTAATTTTGGCGGCATGCGTGGATGGAACGATGATAGCATTTGATAAACAACAACTGATGTTGCCAAGTCAACTATTTCTACCTCTGGTGACTTTGTACAGACGACGATGTTAGATCACTAAATTTCAGTGCAATAGCTTGCCATGATTTGATATTTTTGTATTTATTTTTAAACTATTTCCAGTAATTGTTATAATGGCACTCGTATTTTTGAACTTCTTCCATAAAGCTTTCTGTAAAATATTCAGCTATCTTGTTCTTGTTCTAGTCAAACACGCGGTTACAAGAAAATCTCCTATTCTTGAAGAAAAAGTTACTAAAGCGTGGGTCGTTTGAGTCGTTTGAGTCGTTTGAGTCGTTTGTCGGTTTCCACTTGCAAAAATCATTCATGCGTGGGTATTTTGGGTCGCGGAGATAGAATTTTTTCTATCTCTGCGACAACTGTCGT
Source organism: Rhopilema esculentum (assembly GCF_013076305.1). The sequence continues at coordinate 14,340,085 of NW_027019317.1, forward strand.
TTGAGTCTTTCGGGTATTTTGGGTCGTTGGCAGGTACATTTCCACTGTGTCTTTTCAGTCGTTTGGGTATTTTCCAACGACCCAAACGACCCAAACGACCAAGTGGGAACCAGGCTTAAGATGAAAACGAACTCCTTCTGTCTATACAAAAGTGGTTTTTTATGTATATGTAGATAGATTCCAAAATTGCCAGATGGAACAACGATTTGGTATTTTTTTGCATTTATGGCAAAAATTGAGGGGGTTATAGCGCCCCAGGCCTCCATTCTCCGCGGTGCCTGGTAATTAGATACTTTACCTTGATAAGGAAAAAAATCAGCAACATACCATACCTACGCAAAAGTGTACTATTAAATAATTAATTTATGAACGATTTTAGTTTATTATATACAATTTGCCTTAAAAAGCAACAAATTGTAAAAGGCATTGGGCCATTGACACCAGTGAAGTCAGTTGGGGTTCACAATACCAAAATAGCTTTTGTAGCTAGTTGCTCTACTTTGGCAGAAATGCAGACAACGTTGCAAAAGCGCAAAGCAAATAGAACAGAAACCAAACTGTTTTTAGGTTTTGTTGACAGAAATCCCATTATATGACCAATAAAATGTAAAAAATATTCTTACTTGTTATAATTTCCAATCTGATAAGAAATTGAGAAAAACATTCGACTGCTGAAGTTTAGTCATTAAACAAAACGAAAAAATAAAAACACATCACACTAAAGCATTTTTTTTCCTTTATCCTTAGTGTACAAATTTTAAGATAATAGCAGTCGAGGAACACGCAAAAGGAAGAAAGTTAAATAGTCTTCAGATTATGATTATGTTTCTCACTTTGTTTGGGAAAGATATTGAGAAAATCAAATCTAGCTTATCTTTAATATATCTAGTTTATTTTTAACGTAAGATGAAATGTTTTAGTAACGTCCATCTTCATTTCACACTTATTTTTCTAGATCAATATCCAAGTAGATGACTTTTGTACTAGTATTGAGCCTTCTTAGGGAAAGAAATTGGTGGGGTGAGGGGTAGTAGTAGGTGTACGCCTTCGATTTTAAAGATCATGGTGTACGCATTAAATAAAGTCTTAGTCATGATGAGTACGGGTATGACTATACAATCCAATCTTTTAACGGAAGCTTTTTTGCAGTGTTCACAAAAGTATGCATAATCGTTTGCATCCAAGTTTGTTGTTGTTGTTGTAGATTTATTTTAATTCGATATAAAAACAATAGCTAACAATATATACATAAATATACAATGTTAACTTATCAAAATTGAACGTAGCTACCAATTAGTACATGGAAGTAATTATAGATACTTGCATTTAATAAAGATTAACTTGCATTTACTGACAGAAGCTGACAGGCACTACATTTGCAATCCGGCCCCTCCCATTGTTTTATTAGATTCTTAAAAACCTTTCAAATTTTCTGCGGATTTCAGGTCGTTGGGTAGGCCATTCCAAATCTGTGGCCCGATTGACATAAAACATTTGGATCCAAATGTTGTTTGATTAGGTCTAACATGGGCTACGTTATTTGGATTTCTTGATGAATTATCTGACCAACGTAATTTTCTACATAAAAGGTGGGTTCAACTGTTTTACTGTTTTGAATATTTCAATGCACAGAATTCTTTGACAAGGGACGAGCATCGTGCATTTGTCTGCCTTCACAAGCAGATCGTTATACGAACTTGTATGATCATTATAGAGAAATCTTTCTTGAAAAGGGCACGTTCTTGTATCTGTTCAATCTTCTGTAGTGATTTAGACGATGAAAAATACCAGACCAAGGGACAATAACTGAAAATGGAATATACAAAGCTCTGAACAAGAATCCTTTCTTGTGGAAACCAATAAACGTCCTTAATCTTTTAAGAACAATCAATTGTGTTGCAGCTTTTTGGCAAAGATGCGAAATATGTGGGTCGAAATCAAGTTTGTAATCCAACGGTACTCCTAAAAGCTCCACTGTCTCCTCAGATTGAATTTGTTTACCATGAATGATTTATGTTCTCCACTAGTGTTTGTCTTGCCTAAGAGCAATCGCATGAAATTGTTCAGGGTTTGCAATCATTTCATTTTCTGCTAACCATGATAAGGCAATCCCCTTTTATTTTTGCAAAGTATTTACAAGATCGCGCATGTTTTTAGAAAAATAAGCAAGTGTATTGTCGTCTGCATAATTATAGAGCGTTGCTTGTTTTATGAATAGAAATAAGTCATTTATGCAAACATTGAGCAGGACTGGTCCTAGCACAGAGCCCTGGGGTACACCAGACATAACCTCTTGAGGAGAGCTGTATGAATTGTTAATCTGAACACACTGTTTTCATCCTTTGAGATAGGAATGAATTTATACTAGAGCATCTTCATTAAATCAATACGCATGTAATTTGGCGATAAGCAAATCATGTGGGATACAATCAAAAGCTTTCGAAAGATCCATTAAGACTGCACCAACGAGATGGTCATTGTCAAGGCTAGTCTTCCAGTCTTTTATTAAATGTATCAAAACATGTTGGTTTGCATACACTTGTCGATACCCAGCAATGAAGACTGGAAGCGTGTAATCTAATTGCTGAACCAATTGATATTTTAAGACTTTTTCATATATCTTTGAAAAGGTGTTGAGAACATTCTCATATATCTTTGAAAAGGTTAGTGGCTGCTTTATTCTTTTTCTACACTCCTCCTTTCTTTGTGTCAGGGCTTGTTCATATCTCATTGCTCCCATCGTCGCATTTTCTCTCTAGGATGAAAATTGCATTGCACACACCTCCCAGTTATCTACATTCATATCAAACGATTTCATGTCACTTTTGCAGTTATCATGATATCCCAACAACGGGCATCCTTGTTTCCTAAAGCCATCACGAGCTTCACTGAAAAGAACTGCCTTAGGAATACGGCCATCGTCCATCCTTTTGACATGCCCCAGCCATCTCAACCGTTCCTGCATTATCATCGCCCCAAGTGTGTTAGCCCCGACCGCTTTAGTATCTCTGTATGTTCCTAGTATACGTAGCCCATGTCTCTGAGCAATATAGCAACGAAGAAAGCACACAAGTCTCATATATAAGAGTCTTGACTTTGGCAGAAAGTTTATTATTTTCCAACGCTCGTTTCTTTGATAATCCAAAATTTATAGCTGCTTTGCTTATTCGTTTTGATATTTCATCGTTTAGATCTAAGTTCTTTGCTATTGTAGAACCAAGGCAGCAGAATTTTTCGACACTGCTAAGACTATTTTCATCCAAAGTAATTTCAGAATCGGAACCCGCAGATCCCTGATGCATTATCAAAGTTTTCTTTAAACTTATTCTGAGCCTAAAACTCTTGCATGACTCAGAAAACGTGTCCAGAAGCCTTTGCAGCGACTCTTCGCACTGAGCAACTAGCGCCGCATCGTCAGCAAAGAGTAGTTCACGTACAGTCGATTCTCTCACTTTGGTCTTTGCTCTAAATCTAGAGAGGTTTATCAGTCCTCCATCATGTCTAGGTGCCTTCATCATTTCCTTCGAATGCATGTCTTATGTGGTAAGAAAAATACATGTTGAATAGAGCAGGAGCAGGGACGCTTTCTTACTTTACTCCGTTATTGACTGGGAATGGTTTGAATTCTTCGTTTTCATAAGCAACTGTTGCCATCACACCCATGTGTAACGAGCGAATTAAGTTTAGTAGCTTTTGTGGACAGCCAGGTTTCCTGAGAACAACGTATAAACCCTCTCTACTTACAGAATCGAAGGCTTTTGTAAGGACAATAATACCATATGTAATTGGACACGCTTTTTCTTGCATTTCGCTTGAAGCTATCGTACTGAAAATATCATATCTGTAGTAGAACGCCCCTGTCGAAAGCTGCATTGACTTTCTGGGTAAACGTTTTCTCCTAAAGTTTTCCGACAAGATAACATCTTGGATCATGTCTAATTTTAAAGAAACTGCACATTTTGATCAAAATAGATGGTTTTTTGATGGGACTCTTTAGAAATCTTCGCTGACCACGCCATAATCAAGTAGCAAGTAGAACAATCCATTTATGGTTGTTCTTCTTGCTACTTGAGACCATTTTTGATATCAAGATCGATATCTCATCTAAGACAATTGATGATACAAGAGGTCTACCGATTAAACTTTTGACAAGTAGTACGTTCATTTTATGCATTTTATCTTGTTTTCGTCAGTGGCAAATACGTCCCTTAGATTAGCTTAAAATTCCTTTTCAGAACGATTCCTGTGAGTAATTTCGACAGGTTAAACGGTTGTCAATTATCCGACATCGCTGATTGGGGGGGGGGGGGGTTGGGCCCCCAAACCATCATAATTTCCGCTACTTATGTTCAACCTAGCGCTCAAGCTTTGCTGTTCGTCTGTTAGAATATTTCCTTGAAGATCCTCCAGTGGGGCTCTCTCTCTTCTCTTTAGTGCCATATCGTGAGACTTTGGTGATCATACTTTGCCACATTTCTCTGTTCTTAGTCATGTATATTAGATCTGTCTTCTTGATTGTTATACCATTTTGTTTGGATCCTTCCAGCTAGGCTATTCATCCACAGTATTCTCTGCCTTCCCCTGCTTCTCTTCTCCTCTATCTTTCCAGTTAGTGCCAAGTTCTCAAATATCACTTTCCAAAGCACATGCCCCAAGAAGCGCAACTGCCTCATTCTGATATCCTTAATAAGCCTTCTATTTACACCGGCTCTTGCAAGAACTTCTTCGTTGCTCACCTTGTCTGTCCACGGTATTCTCATCATCTTCCTTAAGAGCCACATCTCATAGCTTCCGAGGCGCTTCTTCAAATCTGCTGTTAATGTCCAAGCCTCAGCCCCACAGTCAGGGGCTGTCTGGCGTCAAAATCGCAGGGTGGCTAGCAAACTCAAAGGGCCCGGTTAAGGGCGTGGCGGAAAAAGTTGGACCGCACCCACTGAAAAAGTAACCTTAAAATAGGGTTAATTCAATAATCGATTTAGTTCGCAGCAGCATATCGATTTTAGTTCGTAAATTCTGACCCAATTGGATCCATACCTTTCCTCTCGTGTAAAAAGACCTTAAAATTTTATGTAGAGTTAAAAATCAAGATAAAAAGAGTGTCATTACACATTTATATGCATTGTAGAGTGAGTGAAGAGTATGCTGCTAAGTGCATGTTGTACACTCTCATTTATAACAACCAGTAACTTTAGGTTCAGGCTGACTGTTTTTTACTTTTTACAAATTTCTCTTAACTTTAGGCTGAATTTTTCTTAATTTTTTCTAAAATTAATAGCGTGTAAGCAGTGCGATGGATAGCTTTTCCACTCTAGGGTGGTGTTCAGGCATCATTTGCCAACAAAGTTGATGAGAAAACCTTCATTTGACGACAAGTTTGAATATTCGCCGAAAAAGCACCCACACATGGCTAAAAATCCTCGTTTTTGGGATAAAATGTTGTTCCAAATTGATTTTATAGTAGCTCAGTCTAAGCCTGTTCTTGATTTGTTCTCAACTTTTGACCAACTTTGATGCTCGTGTTTTTATAAAATTGTTTTTTAAATAAAAAAGAAGGTCGGTAAAAAGTTTTGAATGCGCAAGGTATGTACAGTTGGCAAGCTTCTACCCTTTTAATACAGGGTGTCGATGTCGACTTTGGGGTCCTTTCTCTCTTTGCGAATCCCCACCTTGAAAGTCACAGTTTTCTTCTCCAAATGTTTCTTCTCGGAGAGCTTGCTCCTTGAAATCATCTTCTTTTTCTGGATCTCCATTTGGACTAATTGTTGTTTCTATTTGAGCGATATGCTGCTGGTAACAATTTGTAAATGCCAGCAGCTCTTCCCTGCGCATTTCCAAGCTGACATTCGCTAAACGAGTAATCTTGAAAAGAAGGCTTTTGCTGCTCTCCTGCATCATCTTTTTATCAACAAAACTTCTTGGCTCTAGCATTGCTAAATCCTGATACAGATTTCTATTCTTTGCGAATCTGTCAATCTCTCCCCATCTAAGTTTGAAGCTGTAACCAGATGGTAGTGATGACTCCTTTACCTTATTTTCCCACATTGGAGCCTCCCCTCTCCAGTAATTGAAACATATGCTTTATATCCATGCAATATAACATTGTACTAAGTAGGAAGAAATACAATGCCAGCCGCCCTCCCGCCAAAAAATATAATACGAGTTTCTTTTCCAAAGCATGTCTCTGATGGATTAAAAATGTGACTTAAATCAATTCCTAACTAAAACATGGATGTTCTTTAATCAAGCTTTGTTGTCAGTTCCAGGTCAAGTACCCTGGGTACCAGAGCCACATAAATTCAAGAGCCGAAATAGAAAATAGGGTTACGATCCTCCGCTCCTTTGTTTGGCATTCTGTTTACGCGCTCGAAATTTTTGTGGCTCTGGTACCTAAGGTACAGAAGAAATAACAGAAACTAGAGTTTGAATGGTTTGAAGTACTTGTATCGGGAATTTAATCGCAAAGTAATCAGCTAGGACATTTAATCTTTGACATGAAATTAAAAGATTTTCTACAACGCGGGAAGGGCCTGTAAAATTTTTCGCCACTTCGCCACCCGGCCCAGACCGCCCCTGCCCATAGTACAGGACAGGATAGACATAACAGTTTAGCAAACGCAATCTCGTTGACATACTCATCTTGCAGTTTCTCAAAATGTTATCCAATTTTTAAAATGCAAATTTTGCTAATGCTACCCTTCGTTTGATCTCTGCAACACATCTAGCATCTTCGGTTATTAGACTGCCTAAATAGCTAAAAGACTAGACTTGTTTAATTTTCATCAGCGATCCTTTACTCTCAGCGTGAACAAAGGACGTTCCCTTTTCTTTGAAACGACTAAACATCCTTTTTTTACAGTCTATAGTTAGACCTTTTTCACTCTCTATTACGACAACATCAAGAAGCTTTTGTAGATTACTTGCAGATTCGACTGACAAAACTGTGTCATACTGTGTCAGACCTTTCTCGTTATTTATCTCTCTCAAGATTTTTTCAGCGTAATAGTTGAAAAAATTTGGCGACATCACATATCCTTGTCTAACTCCTGTCGCAATATCTGTGTAGTTACTGTATTCACCATCGACTCTAATGCAAACAGATTGATTCCAGTAGAGATTCTGTAGCAATTGAAGATCTTTTCCATGCATATCCAACTTTTTGAGTTCCTCAAACATGTAATCATGACGAACTTTATCAAACGCCTTGCTGTAGTCAATGAAACAGATGAACACATCTCTTTGCATTTCCAAAGCTCTTTTTGCTATAATCCTCAGCACAAAAAACACATTCCTAGTTCCCTAGTCTTTCCCAAAACCGAACTGCTCTATATTCCAATCTCTGGTGAAATTCTGTTTCTAGCTGTCATGAGGAGGATTCTCAAAATGATCTTCGTTATGTGACTCATGGTACGGTATTGCTCACTGATATTTTCGGAAGAGCTATGAACACAGATTTTCTAAAATCATCGGAAAATTTTCCATCATCATACATTTTTTTGATTATCAAACATTTCCATCATCATACATTTCAGTGGGGCTACTTTTCTTTATACTGATACAACGTTTGATTTCTTCGTACATTTTACAAGTTTTGATAACCCCTTATGCTACCGACGTTTATACGAAAACGACTAGGAGTTTTCTTGCGATCTATCTTCTTCACACAAATTTTAATCTTGCAGCCAATCAAAGAATGGTCAGTGTCACATTGAGCACTCTGATAAGATCTCGTGTGTAAGATTTCCTTTAAATGGGAACATCTTGTCAGCACAAGGTCTGATTGGTGCCAATGCCCAGATCTCTGATGCTTCCAAGATGTTTTCCTCAAACTTTTTCCCGCAAAGAAGGTGTTAGTGATGCATAGATTATGGTTTGCACATACTTCCAACAATAGTTGTCCGTTATAATTCATATTTCCGACGCCATGTTTCCCTAGTATGCCTGTCCAGTTTTCAAAGGAACGTCCAGCTCTTGCATTTAAATCGCCGAGTATTAGAGCTGTTTCTGTTTGTGGGACTTTTTCTATCTCTTTTTCAAGCTCTAGGTAGAAATTAAACTTATTCCGTCGTCAGCCTGGAGAGCGGGTGAATATACACTAAAAATCGTTACAGGGCCTTTAGTAGTGTGAACCTTCAAAGTCATAAGTCTGATTGTTTTAGCCATTAGAATTTCAAAGAAGGGTGTAATATTTTTTCGTATGGCAAAACCAACTCTGCCCTTGTGGCTTCCCATGCCAAAATATGGTATAAGAGCTCTCCTTGATTGAACCGCTTTCTGGTAGGCGAGTGTCAGATGAAGCAGCAATATCAACGTTAAGCCGATCCAATTCATGATTCAGTAAAGCCGTTTTCCTTTAATTCCTAGTCTGCATTAGAGCCAGGGGTCAAAGTCCGTATATTCCAATAAGCAAGAAATTTGATTTCAGTTGATTCAGGATTTGTTTTTTTGGAGAATGGCTTTTTAGCCCACCTTTTCTAGGACCGTCCTCTGATTGATCTGGGAGCAGGCCATCCCTAAATAGGTGTGCTTGGATATCTTGGTAGCTGCCTCAGGTTTCCTTCTGCCACGTACGGAATCCTGCGACCATCACATCAAAACCTTCGACGACCACGCCTAGGCACTTAGTATGGAAGATGGGAGCTGTCTTAGACCTTCCATCCCCCCTTTTGGCTTTTGTGACATTATCCAAAGGTGAGACAGTGTCTGGACGTTCAGTTTCACGTCAGCTGTAGCTTCTGCCAAAAGGCAATGATAAATTTAAGCCAACTGCCTATCGCCTCAGCATGGGCGCTTTTTCCTTCTGGTGTGGTCCCCTAGCCTTTCTTTAGCCACGAAGTACCCACAGGGCAGTGGGGGCATGGGTTTTAAGGCGCCCATAGCTCGCCTTACTCTGGAGGCTGCAACTCTGTGGTATTTTAAAGGGACCACCCCGCCACGAATGGTCCCACCACGTTGTATCAATCTCTACAGTAGGATGCAGTTAAATGTCACACCCAGGACTCAGGGGTATTAGGGGTAGTAAGATTCATTAAATGTAAATGTGTACACGAGAACAATTAGGAGTTTTGTTGCGATATATCATTTTCATTAAATGTTAGTGTTTGAATATAAATTAGTAGAAAAGAAGGCTGATTCAAATATATTCAAAGGGTACCAGTCCCTTTCTAGAAGTGAATTGGAAATGCATTTTTGCCACACAAGACTCACTAGCTGACCAATGAGCTGACCTGACCTGACCACTGTGGTCAGCTGACCCGTTCCACTACCTCCTTTTGTTGGCGTACCACCTTAACCTATAAACAGTGATTTTGATGAGGAAACAATAATTATTTAACGCCATTGAAAATGGGAAAACGTAAAGGCGAAGAAAGTTCAGAGGATCATTTAGAGACTGGTAAATCAACACACTATCGTCCTCTTTTCATTGCAACTCATGCTTGTCGAATTAGAGTAGTGTCCGTCTTCTGGCTGCAAGGCAAAATGAAAGTGGAGATCTTGAAAATTATATCTCTGCCCCCGCACAAATCATAAGGAAACTGTGCATTAGGATTGCTTCTTGGTTTTCCATTGCATTGATCATATAAGCTTTACTTTACTTTTCGTGGTAGCATTTTACAAATTAGTTGCACACAAAGCAGTTAAACTGAAAATCGAGAAATTACGCTACTAGGTGGCTATTCGAATGGCTTTCTAATGGAGTCAACCTTTTCTGTCTAGTAGAACAGCTGCCTGGCCAATATGACTATTTGCTACCAAAATTCAAACAATAAAACACAGTGCAACTAGCCCAACTATTCAAACAAAAGTTCCATCCTAAGCCAGTCCCCAGGCTCAAGGCTGCAGAGTGTAGCATGTGCACACACAAGATTCTGTCAGAGGTTTGTCTAATGCACACAAAAACATAGGGCTGCACACACATTCTTCTGGGCACTGCAAAATTTTTAAGGAGCACGCTTTATGAATCTTTGCTTTCCTATCTTGGTCTTAACAACAGTTTCTTTATAACTTTGAATGCTGATGAATGGGGATTTTAGTAGGCATAAAACAACTTTAATTTACTGTCCATGACTAAATTAGAAAACGTTGCTGTCTGTTACCAAATTAGAGAACATGTACCACTTATTTGCTATGTGCATTTTGTGAGCAGATTGACTTTTGTCTTTATGATGCTATCCTCCTGTTTTGAAAAACTCTGGCATGCAAATGCATTGAATGAAATATGAGGCATAGCTTTTCAGGTTTGCTCACTGAAGTCTCAAAGCTATGTGAAATTAGAAGCAGAGAGGACAATTTTTAAGGGCCATGCCCTACAGATTACCACAGAATGGCCCTGGATTCATCCTATATCTAATTTTTTTGATTTGATATTTTGAAATGACCTATGGTTGCCCTAATCAATTGATGCCCAGAATTAAAAATCTACTGACTAGCATAATTCTCTGAGAAACTACAGTCTTGAGTTTATTCTCAATTTCCAAAGCAATGGCTGGTAAGAAGAGGCCTTGACAGTTACTAAGAAAGGGCATAACAAGGTCTGAATCAATGAAAGTAAGATTTTTTGGGAAACTACGGTATCTGACTTGTGCTCAAGCATGATTTACTCTTTTGGGATCATTCTGTGGACTGAATTATGTTGAAATCAACTGACTGAGTGAACTTTTAGGGGGTTGCATTTCAACCCCACACCCTCACCTGGAAGTTTGACTAAGTACAGGAAATAATTGAATTCTAATCATGCAAAATATATGATTTGTCTCCATGCTAAATTGTGATCTGAAGTCAAAATTTTGTGGAATGCTTGAAAGCTCTTTTGCAGAAATAATTTCTGTGCACACATTTTCGAGACATATTGAAAAATACTTTGCCCATTAGAAACTTGCTGTGCACATTGGATCAAAACTGAACAGTGTGCACACATTGCACAACTTTTTCAGCACTATTTGCACACAGGCACACATTTATATTTGTTCTTGCACACCCAAGATCTTGTTGAGAACTGCCACGCTCTGCAGACTGGCCCAAGCTGGAAAACTTGCATAAGCTGGCAGCTACGCTCAATGTCTTACACTTGTTCTTAACCTACAATTTCAAATAAATTCATATATATACTATATTTTATACTATAAGCATGTGAACTATATACTAGCATCATTTGTGGTCACCCAGACTGGAAACTTTGTCATGTGCCTGCAGTATATTGCCTTATGACTTACAAGTCTGTAGTTAATAAAATTGTTCATTATTAACACTTTCAATTTATAAATGTGTGTGATTTCAGGTGGGCAGTGGATTTTCTGTGGTGTAACCTAGATGGATTCCATCCAGGGCTCTCAGGCCACAGTGTTGGAATTATGATGACGCGATGTTTTAGTTACCCCCATCATAGGAACAATGGACAGCCTTTTGATTGTTGTGTTATTGCTATCACCAACACCTCTTTTGTTTTACCATATAGCACGTTTTTTGTCTTCCTTGTGTACAGTTGTTCTGTTGTTGTGATCACCGTTTTTTGGTAGAGAAAGTTTTCGTTACCATTACCTATTTTTGAGCTTGTCCACATTGTTCTAATCTCAAAACGTTTCTTTGATGGCATTCACTTATGTTGAAATAGTCAACCCTTTTTATAACTGTTAAGAGGAGTGTTTCAAAGTTAGATGAGAAATCAGCTATTCTATTTTAGGTTCTTTGCATAAAAAATCAAAGCACAAACATAAAAAACACAAGAAAAAACGAGAACGCTCATCGTCAAACAGTGAAGAAATAGATGTAGTTGGTTTTGATATGAAAAAGGAAGGAACAGCAGGTTTTGGATCATTGAAATTGAAGATCAAGTTTGGAGGAGAAACAGTATCAACAACTCAGTAAGAGAATATTTTCACTGTGACTGTTTTTCACTAATGTCACTGTAGTTGCCAAAGCTCCTTGAATATGAAATTAACCTAACAAGCTTGAATGAAAACAACTGTGTCAAAACAAACAAACAAACAGCAAACAAACAAACAAACAAAGAAACAATTGTTATTCTGCACTAGAAACAACTTCAGAGCTCAATTTTAAAATGAAATTCTCTTAAAATATCTTTGCACTGTTAAAACACTTCTAACCCTTGTGTGATGTTTTGTGGGTTTCACATAGTTTGTAGATATGATTTGTATCAATTTGTGTATCTACTTACTTTTGTGTATAGAACAGGATGGTTCTTAATGCGACCATCAGGCTAGTATATATAGCTTTGCCTATACGGCATTGAGCACTCTACGACAGACTGGTAAACAGTCATTTTCATTTTGTGTGTATATATCCAAGTTTTTAGCAGACAGGTTTATCAAAAAAAGAAATTTAGGTATTCAAAGAGACTTTATACCGCCCTGTTTCTTATTAGAAGGATATTTAATTTAGAGCAGGAATTTTTGTCTGTGGTTGATTGCGTTTGACTGCATTGTTTTCTATTCTCTTGAATTTTGATTCCTATCTCTCATCAGGCTGTTCTGTTTTGACCTCTTACTGAGATTGACACACCTTTGAAACTGACACACCTTTGAAACTGACACACCTTTGAAACTGACACACCTTTGAAACCAGCATATGTTAGAAATTGATAAACCTTTTAAATTAGCATGCCTTTCTTAGTATTGTTTAAATGCAAGTCTGACCAGAATAAGTGAGACATCATTTGCATTGATCATTAATCGCAAAAGGCTAAGGCCGGATCCATGAAGAGCCCCCACTTTTCATGTTATCAGTTTTAAAATCAATTGTGCTCTCCCTGTTTCAAAAGTAGCTCCCATACAAATTTCATGCTGTCTGTGCCAAAGTGAGCTTATAAAGGGAGAGTCTTTTACTCTCAGCACATTTAAGCCAATTTGTAACAGGTTCAACTGATTTTGTACATTTGGAGTTGTTCTTTCATTTACTTTGCCCAGGTCCCAAAATTGAGAAGTATGATTTTTGATTTCTGCACTTAGCTGTTTTGTTTTAGTTGTGTGGTTTTTCCAATGCTTCCTTGTTGCTTTATATCATAATTGATGGTGCAACTTATGGTTTTCAAATCTATGAAGTGGAAGAGAAATTTTGTATCTACAAATTGGTTGATAATGTTGGCTTTCAGATATATCCTATTTGTAATTCAGTTACAATTGTTTTGTCTTGTTATCTTGCTAGATTTATAAATGTGAAAGGAAAGGAGCTGAAGACAGAAGAGCCTCAGACTTACAAAGAAAGCAGCTTGTACACCCAAACAAAACTTGCTTCTATACAGATAGTGGAACCGAATATTGAAGAAGAAAATGATGATGATCTTGATGATTATGATGATGTAGAAGGAAGTGAAGATATCAACATCAGTCACAATGATGACTCTTTACAACAAGGTGAATCAGTTGCTTTTTTGGTTAAAGGCTAATGGCATATATAAAAATGTGAATGATGCAGTATAGTAGCCTCTTATTGACTATAAGTTTATGATAGTGTTCATAAAATCAGTTACCCAGCCAGTATTCAAATTGAAAGCTTCTGAGAGTGGAATGGGACTTTCTCTCAGATTTAAGTATTTGAAGCTTGAGCCCCTAGAATCACTCAACCATTGATGGGAACTACTTGTTGGCAAATTACTTCCTGTTCAAGATTTTTAAAATAAATATTGTGAATTGAAAGGGAGCATGATATGTAAAATAACTAATTCAACATTTACTAGGTAAAGGCCTTAAAAAACTTGCTTTTTGAAATCCAATTGGGCATCTTTTATCAAATATTTTACTCTAACTCATGCCAAAATATAGAACCCAAAAAAGTTTATACTGTACCAAGACTGATGTTGTCTTTTTTTCAAAGACAACTTCAAACAGCTGTTTGCTGGTTGAAAACGTCATTGCTGCACAGAGCGCCTTGCCTGTAATGAAAGGTTTTTAAAATGACTGTTTTCAAGATTTGAATCCTCAGAATGGTGGCCAAAAATTGAATGCCTGTGGACAAACTTCAAAATGATAAGTGTTGAAAATGAGAATCACCTCCAATGCGTCAAGAACAAACTGCAATGAATTATGTATGTCTGATAATTTGCACCAGCATATGGTCCTTCATCGGAACAATTGTGATGGGTGGTTCAGAACAATAGCCAGTTACGTTTTGATTGATACCTGTCACTTCTCTACCATTTCAGATTTTTCTACTCTCTTGAGTGCCAGAACATTATACGATGCTTGCACTACTCAGTCTAACCGTTCACCTTTTTTCCAGGTCTCGAGTACAACGAGTTTGCAGAGGACTTGGACGAATCTGTCTCTGACGTCATTTCCCAAGATTCAACTATTAAAGAAGAGTAGGATTCTCTATCCTTTTCTGTTCTTTCTTTCAATTTCCGTTGTATTCAAGTTTGTGTTTTTAGGATTTTCGTCTTAGATAAGATATTCTTTGTAAAGGAAAGCTTCGTGGTACTGCCAAAATATATCTTTCATTTGTGGCTTGGGGAGATGCTTGGCCTCTTTTTATTAATTGTGAATGTATGTTAATTACATTTCGTTTGCAAGATGTTTTTATGTCACGTTTCTAAACCAATTATTTAGGAAATGTTATATAGATCGAAGCCTTTAAAAGAAGCAATTAATCAACTGGACAACAAATGCAACTTCTTGCAATGTCGTGTTGTAGCAATGAGTTTCGTGGGTTATGATTATGATTAAAACAAAGCGGTTCTTGTTTAGTGATGACGATGAATCGAAGTGGCTGGATGCGCTGGAGTCTGGAGAGCTGGACGACTATGGGAGATTGAAGAAAGAGAAAGACGTCTCATTGATGACGGCGAGACAGGTGAGCAGTATGGATATTGTTTATCAGTTGATGCATCCAATAATTTGGTCAGTTTGAATAACAATTCACAAAAACAGAAGACTGATTGTAGAATTTTTCTGTATATCAGATTTGTGAAAAATCAAAACAGTGACATTGATAAAAATTTATTTCAATTGAGATAGGAAAGCATCTTTACATTTAAGCAGCATTCAATGTTATTTTGTTTTCACCAGAGGGCGCTGTATGGACACCTGGTTGAAGGAGAGACAGAACTTCTCGAGCTGCCAACATGTATGCTTTAGATGCTAAGTTTTTGTTTTGATCATCGATTTGTATTCACCTTTATTGGCAAAATGAATGCTCATTTGAATCGATCTTTAAATCTGACTGGTCGCATTACCAAGCTAAGACCCTGTTCCCTTTACGCCGTTTTCGTACGAAACAAAACTGAATCGATTCGTTTTTGATTTTGCATTCCATTAATTCTCTGGTAAATGGATATATTTGATACCAAACTGTAGGTATTTGAATGCTATATTCAAAATGGAGTGATTTGAAAACGATTTGGAACCGTAAAAGCGTGATGTCATTAGAAAACGAAGTTATTCATCCTCAGTTTCAAAACAAGTCCTTATATGGAGCAACGAGAATACATTGGTGAACCCCTTCTTTTTCGTGTTAGCGTCTCTTGATGAAAATGGAGTTGGCCGGAAAAGGCACTCTATGCTGGGGGTAAAATATGCTTGGTTTGTCCCTCTATTCTATTTTAAAGTTTTGTTTCTCATTGTACTGGATTCTTACCGTCATTTTGTTTTGTTCCTGCCCGTTACTTTTAATCACATTACTCATTCAGGATGCTTGGAATCCTCTGGACAGCCTATCACGTTATCTTCCTTCTGACGTAAATTGTCGCTATGCATAATGTAATTTAACAAATTTTTGTTTACTCTTTAGGGGCAAAAAGGAGAGACGAAAATTCGGAGGAAGCACAGTTAAGAAGAAAACAGAGAGCAAAGAAGAGAAAACAGCAAATGCAGAAACAGATCGAAGAAACGAAGGTAATTTATACAGAAATCCGTAAATGGAAATGTGAGCAATGCCCGCGGGATTTCACGGGATAATGATAAGAGACCTTGCTGTATCTGTACCTTGATTTTGTCCCTTTTTAGGCGCAGACGATTGACAAACTGTTGAATAAGCAAGCAGCAAAAGCAAGGAAGGAAACAAAGGTAATTTTGCCCCGATGACGTCATAACAAAATGATTTTAGAATATTCTAATTCTGACCATGTAAACCGAAGGTTATACAATAATAGTTCTGCATGTAAATAGAAAGTTGAATGTTTTATGAACTGGCCACGATATAGACATGTTGAAACATGCTCCTCCCCCATCGCTGTAAGATTGTTTCGCGAGCCGAGACAAAGTAGCAGTAGCCCTCCAGTAACCCCTTTTGATCTTCATGGCCATATCACTGCCAATTAGTAACTTGTATTTTATTTTGTACTTCTGATGTATTCGTTTAGATTATGCATTCCAAATTAAGAAGTTTTTGAAGCATACTTTCATGATGAAGAATTCTTTGCATTTGCCATACCGACTAACCTTGTACTTTACTTATTAGCTGTCCCACAAAAACAGGAGACATGGAACACACATCAAGTATGCAAATGGTCCGAATGGCATCAGCATTTCCTTATCCAAAGGACTTGATTTCCCGATGAAAGCCCAGCCCCCGAGGTAAGTGCCAATCATTTTGGTTTTGTGCAATGTACTTCACGACTCTTTGATGACGTATTGCTGTTTGCTTTGTGTTAGCTGATGACGTGTAATGTCTACAGGCGTCACCCTTGGTGGCTTGAATATGTCATTTTACTTCGCTTTAAGTTTTGTTCTTCCTCCTGCACATCTTGCTGTCAATCATGATCCCCTTGAGAAGCGGGTTCTTCCCCTAATGTTAGGCACAATGTTCAGGTTTTTCATCCACTGCATTGGTTTTTCTTCGAAATTAGAAACGGATTACGTTTCCTTTTTTTACTGTTTGGAGGACATTTTTTGGATCAGAGATACTCTTTTAAGTTAAAAGCAAACCCTTTTATTACTGAATTTAATAACCCTAGCTTCAATGTTGAGTTTTCAAATGTATCTATCTACGAGGCAACGATATGAAAGTGAAAAATATCCTGAAGCGAAGAAGTAAGCGAGGGACACGACCAGAAAGGACTCGAGCCCGTAGCCAGCAATATCATACGAGCAGCGTTGTCCAATGTACGTGGTAGTCTACGCGTAGACATAAGGGATATTGCGTATTGGCTACCCGTAGACCCAGATTACTAGAATATAAACTCTTACTTGTGACTTAAAGGCAGAATGGTATTGAAACTGTAAATTGTGCCCTGTAAAGATGTGAAAAGTTAGCAATAATTCGTTATAATCTAAAAAAAGTTGGTTGTAGCCAAAGCTGCGCAATGTACCTAGGTAAGCAAAGTTGTGCAGAAGAACTTCACGGGCTGCTGGTCATTTACGTCCATTGGTCATTTGCGCTTATGTTTATTTTCAATGCAAATAATCGCAGGTATAAATTGCTTCTAGTAATGAAGTATACAATGATTTGTCATCAATTAGAAGGAGTTTATTGTAGCCAACTACCCAAAAGTTTTAATCGAAATTATAATGTTAAGATTGTGATTTCCATTAACAATGATTGTGTTAACTTTTAATATAATTTATTTTTTTCTTTTTTAACTAGAGAGCCACCAATGTCGGTGAAGTGTGCCGTCGATGGCTGCTCAAATCAGAAAAAGTATGCTTGCAGTAGGACAAAACTACCTGTGTGTGGAATCGACTGTTACAAGAAAGTGCAGCAACTGGGTCAACCATTGCAAGTAGCGAGTTGATTGGTGTTTGTTTGTTATCACAAATTATTATTATAACGAGTGCCATGTACACGCATTTGAAAGTGTTACCCCCGTCAAGTCCTTCATCTTTATGGGGTTTCCTGAGAAGGCGTTCTGCACCCGTGGAAGACGTTCTTCAATGATGAACGAAGAAATTGGCGTTGCTGAATGGTAGAGATTCTTCCGGTCTGTAATTTCACCGAAAAAGAGTCGTTTGCGGGCAACGCCAAAGATTTTTTATGTGTACAGAACAAAATACCTTTAATGTTTCCAAATGGCATTTCAGGAATTGGCCTCGTTTTACATAAGCATTTTATGGATGCGAGGCCAATTGTTATGCGGTGTTTCTGTAGCTCTATTTGTTAAAGAAAAGAAGAAGATGATGTAAGGGGAGTGTATCAATTAATGCTTGTGCCTGTATTGCTGTCTCTGAATTGGGAAATTCTTGCTTCTTGATACCTAATTTCTTCGTCTTCGCATCGGCTGCTAGTTGAAATCGGAGCAACACGTCATAGAAGACAGATTTTGCGCCTTTAACGTACATGAAAATTTCACCAGCTAATTTACGTTTATTCTATAATAAATTCAAAATGACAAACAATGTACTAAAATATGGTCGAGAAATTGGGCAGTGTCTGTCGATAAAACGATAAAACGAAAAAGTTTGCTCTTGAAAGAAACAGTAACAAATCTTTATATGGATGGTAATATGCATTGGCAATATGCAAAAGGAAGGAAATTACCACTTAAGTACGTCCATCAATTACCCAGCAAAATCATTCAGTTCCTGTGCTGCTGTTCCCAAAGTATCTATTTTTGCTCTTTATTTATGTCTTTCATTTTTTCTCTGTATTACTTTTTCTGTTTGCCCCGTTCTTTATCTGCTGCGTGTGTGTGATAGCTAGAAACATATAAAACAAAGCATGCATGTTGTAAGAGTAGCCCACTCGCTGTACCGTAATATGACGGGTTTAGTGCTTGATAAGTTTTATCTTTGATGGGTTTTATGGAAAACTCATATCAAGCCCAGTCATACAAAGACTTTATCTACCTGACTGAAAATTTCAAACCAATAAAAATAGAAATTGGTCATTTTTCGCATTCACAACCTTGGTATGGAAATTCAGTGGCACTCACTGTTCCGGTCTGCAATATCATATAAAATTATAATTTGTCACCAATATTGACCAATTTCCATAACCAAATTTGGCTGCAATACTGTATTCATGAGGCTCTGGTACCCGGGGTACAAATCACTCTATAGTAGAAATTGGTAAATCCTTACTCAAAAGTGAATTGCACCTCGATAATATGGAAAGTACTTTCGTTCAGGTAATTTATGTCTCTAAGAAGTTCCTATCACCTTTCGGTTTTAACCACAGCTAAATTTTTAAAAATTTTCCGACAACAATGATTTTGCCGAAAATCCGTAAAATTTTGAAACAAGAGGGGTCACAGCCCCCCTGCCCTCCTGCCCCCCGGCCACGACGCCCCTGGAGGTACGAGCTTCGGCGGTATCTGATCCTCTCCAGTAGATTTCTTTCCATCCAAGATTTCTTTCCTTTCCATCCATTTCTTTCCTTTCCATCCATTTCTTTCCTCTCAAGCAGATTTCAATAGTTCCATAATTTCTTGATTGTTTGCTTCTTGAAAGGAAAATTTGTTGATTTTTATTCATGATTTTGAATGATAGCTAGGAAGCTATGGTGGTTTTTATACTTGTTCAGAATAAATCGAACAATTTGGCGGTCATCAGAAATTCCAGTATCATTAGCGAGGTTAACGGGCTTCTTACCGCTGGATTTCTCAACTATGTTTACATAGTAATCATTAAAGATCTCTGTCAGTTTTTGATCATTTGCTATAACAGTGTCGTTTTTCACAAGACAAATATCGCTATTATTTGAAAGAAAAGGTTTTACGAGGTCCCAGAATTCTTTATTGGAAAGTGTACCATTTTTCGCCACTTTCAAGTGGTTTTCATGGCTTTTTTCTTAGAGAAACACATTTATTACGCTGCTTTTTAAATTTCCTTCTATTTTCTTGGGTAGGGTTTTTAGAAGTCTTTTTTGAACCTTGATCTAGTGTAAATTGCCTTCTGTAATTGTTGACTCATAAAAGGGGCAGTATTTCCTCTCTGAATCTTAGTTTTCAAAGGAGCATATTTGTCAATAAGTTTTCGGAGCGCAGATGAAAGATTCCTATAAGACAGATCTGCATCATTCGAGTCTGCTTTGAAGTCAGTATTCCTCACATCTTGCAAACAATTTTCTGAGTCAAAATTTTTATAGCTACGGTATTTAATAATCTTAGGTTTTAGGCGAGGTATGTGAATTTTCATTACAGTTAAAATCAGACCATGAAAGTCACTTAGGCCAGTTTCAAAAACTGACATATTTTGAAAATATCTAGGTTTATTTGTGAGCATGACATCGATTGACGAACAATTATTCTTCGTGAAACAGGTTTTATCCTTTACCAAATTAGATAGTCCAAAAACATCACAGAACGAAATTAACTTTGTGTATCCTGGATGATGAATATCACGAGTAGCAATGTTTATATCACCCACAATCATAACATTATCATATTTATATAATGCTGAATCTAAAGAGGAAGACAGTTCAGGTTGACAGAAGAGTACTTCCAGGTTGGCTAAAAGATGCTAATAATAGCCCATCTCTTTTTGACCCCATCTTTCGGACACTCAAAAGTAGAAAATCTTTTATAGACGACCCCTTTCCTAATAAATTGCATCAGGCCCCCGCCAAATTCATTCCTATCACGACGAATCGGTTCTTGGTAGTTATTCATGAAAAAGGTCTCGGTTTTGAAATTTAGTTTTGTTTCTTCTACTACCAAAATATCAGGCAGGCATCTTTCCATCACCATTCTCATATCAATTATTTTGTTTCGGAGACTATTTATATTTAAAAATCCAATTATAGGATTATTTGGAATTTTAGTTCTCAGATTAAAGATAAAATATTTTGATGCGTGGATCCGATTGAAGATGCAGAAAATGAAAGATCCGCACTTTTATCAGAAACCCTTGAGGTAAGATTGGATGGGGAGGAAGGTGGAACGATTGAGGCAGGTGACTCACTCTCAGTTTGAGATGGCGAAATACTACCTAAGGTTGGACTTAAAGGTTTTGAATGTTCATCGTTTTGGTTCTTTTCTGAAGAATCTGGTGAAATACCAAGGTCTAGTAGGCACGTTAACGTATCAGACATTAAACAACCTGAAAATAAAATGTGATCAGGACTTACAAATTCGTTACCTTCATTTGATGACTTCGATATGCGCGAATAAGAAATACGTTCACATAGTCAAACAGCATTAAGGTAATTTACAAAACTGCTCCCTAAAACATTTGTACCTTCATTTTTTACCTTCATTTTTTAAGTGAATGCCATCTTGGAATAACAAATATGGCCAGCTTTCATCCAATGTTTCATGTTTAATAAACGATATCTGACTTCCTGCAAGGTGTTCTTCCAAAAGCGAATTTACCGTTAGCCTTTTACCTTCCATTAGGTCTGTGTCTCCTCGTGCCAAAATGCTGGACACAGCAACGTTTCGGATCATTCTTTTCGAGTTTATAGCAAGTCTGGTGATCTTTTTCGAAATTACATCAAGATCATCTCTTCTTAAATCATTGCAACCGCAGTGAATAATTAGATGATCTGGCTCTCTCTTCAGCGTTGTTATCTTCAGCGGGATTATATAAGATTCCATATCATCGGTAGTTGCGCCTGGGAAAGTTTTGACGAACGTATTCATGTGTCTAACACTTCGATTTATTTTCTGTTTCCGATTTTCCTTTTATGATTGAATCACCGACTAAACTAACTGTTGGTCTTTTCCTGGTAAAACGTCGAACCTGTGTGGTGTTAGGCCGCGTTTTTGGCTGAGTTTTAACAGCTTTTCCAAATCTTAGACTTTCGTCACTGGTTTCGACCGTCTGCGGTGGCAAGTCTATTTGCACTTAATTTTGTTGTGTTTGGTTGCAAAACTCTCCAGACCGAGGGGCGAATCACTGCTTAAAATCACGTACGCTCTCAAAAATAATCACACTTGAATCACAAATTAATCACATTAATCACAAAAAATCACATTAATCGCATTAATATCATATTAATCACAAAAAATCACCAGTAACATTAAGCGCAAATATTTGAATCTTTGGTCACGTATATTCGCCTATGTAGTTGAAAAAATTAAATAACCGTTACAAGGTTTTCCACACTTTTATGCACATGTTTAAAACTCTGCTAACACACTCGAGAACATGAGCATAGATGAAGGCCTCGCTCTCACGCCGCGGTCGCTGAAACAGCTACAAGATGAAATATAAATATGTTGCCGATTTTTAAGTACTTCCAAGATGGGGCGTTGGGGCTAGGTGTGACACCCGGTGGGCCCCTTTCAAGTGAGTTTGTAAAACCCATGACAAACAGACCTCTGTGAAAGAGATGCGTGAAATATGAACAGGGCCGCCGAGAGGGGGACAAGGGAGTCTAGGGTTTAGGGGGCCTCTTAAAGCCAGGAATTCCAATATAAGAACTAAATTTTAACGAAACGCAACAAAATATACCTAAAAAGTTGTAAAACGCGGTAAACAACTGTAAAAGGTATTCTACCATGTATTTCAAGCTAATTTATATGGCGTGGCCCGAAAAATGTTCTTGTTCGCTTCGCTCGCAGTCCGAAGTGTTTTGTCACGTTTGTGTTTGTATCAAATGTGCACTATGTGCAATTGTGCATTGGATTTGTTCCACATTTTTTGCAGTCTTGAAGAGACTATGGTTAGAGAAAAGAGGATACACCCCAACAAATGAAGCAAATGAACCTTTAAAGTGATAAAAACTGGCATCTTTTTACTTTTCGTAGGTGCATGGTTTCCTGGTACGTACCATTTTTTGCGACATATGGTTTTTGATTGGAGATGTCATACAAATGAGCAGGCCATCTTATGATCATTTTCTCCCGGCCATTTTCTAGGGGCCCAACGTCCCTGTTCTATACTCATTCCCCGTTGATTGCTGATCTACGTAACAAAACTCTCTGCCAAACTGCCATGATAGGTTGTCATTTCATTCATGAAATACTGTTTAATTTGACCTATGACTTGGCTAAACCATTATGTATTTTCGTTTTATTTATGTATCTTGCCCTATGTCGCCTCTTCAAACGGGTTTGATTGCACAAAAACCTATTTGAAAGCACTTTCGAATATGTGATTAATTCTTAAAAAGTCACGAATAAATCACAAATTTCACTTTAATCACTAAAAAATCAAATTATTCACAAATTAATCACTCGTGATTTTTAATCTTGTACACCATTTTCAGTAGTGATTTGCCCCTCGCTCCAGACGAATTTGAACGAATTTCAACGGCCTCCGTATGTGTAAAGGTCTGCGTTTTATTACTTTTGGCGATTCATGTTAAGGGTTACTTTTGTCTGTGGCTGTTTGGCGATTCAAATTTACAGCGTCAGTGTATCTATACTCCTCCGGTACAAAAATTGGTTTTAAGGATTCATAAGGCTAATTGTTTATAACTTCATAATCTTCAAGTTGAATCTGTCTGCAATCTTGAAAGAAAATGCTGACGAACAGTGCGCTTCTGGAAGTGCCATAAGCCATTTCCCGAGGAAAGGCCCTCTCTTTCTGGATCCAAAGTGCTAAAGCGTGATGTAGACTTCGAATCATCTCTTGAGATTGTCTGTACTTATTCAAATACCTTCTTTCAGAAGTATCGTCTTTTTTGTCGTGATTCAAAAAAACAACTGTTTTAAGTCCTTTTTTTCTGATCGTTATTCTGAATTTTTCCTGATAGTTTCTTTTAAATCAGCTATTATTAGTCTAGTCTTAATGCTATGAATAAATTTCAAACGAAACAAGTACAGTAAAAAAGCTGTGACCGCCATGAGAGCTGAACTCATACGATATTGTATTTCTTTTTTTCAAACATTTGTGTTTTGCAGTATAACTTTTTGGCTACAGTTAGGCTCAATTAAATTGGTAAATCGTCAACTAGCGACGAGCGAGTTAATGCAGTGAAAATTTCAAAATAATGTAAAACAGTATCTTTGGTGAAATCAAATCAATGCTAGGTAAATGAGGAAGGCAGTTTTTATAATAAAAAGCAATACATCATCCTTACAAGGCCATTTTTGTCCAAATTTACCTGAAAATCTGCAAACTCTTATGTCCTTCCTCGGCCATCACAAAGACCTAACCTTAAAATAAGCGAATATTTCTTGTTGCCAATGAAAATCATTTGATTTGAAATCCACAAGGTTCCTTGAGGTCCAAACAGAAACTGACTTAGAGAGTTTATTGAGAATGAAACAGAATTCCAGTGCATTTCATCAACAAATTTTGTGCATCAATTCCAAAGCAATTTCCCGCACTTATCAGAGTTTGAAGCACATCCACAAAATGTTTGTTTAATCAAAAGTAATTTTCAAAAATAAAAAAATATATATTTGAATTTACGCTTCATTGAACTTTCAGTTTTATTTGCGCGCCATTGACTCTTGTCATGGTGGTGTATTGTAATATTTTATCTGGATATAAAAATGGTACGAAAAATTAGGGGCGTTGTGGCTCCTAGAAAAGAGCCGGGAGAAAATGATCATAAGAGGGCCTGCAATTTTGTACAAGGTTCATTTGTTATTATTTGCTGGGGGTGTATCCCCTTTTCTCTAACCATAGTCTCTTTAAGACTGGAATAATGTGAAACAAATCCAATCCAATGTTGCACACTCGATTCCAAAACAGACGCGATAGAGCACTTACATGCACTGCGAACGCAACGAGCAAAATAATGCTGCGGCCACGCCCTTTGAATTAGCTTGAAATACATTTCATAATGTTTTTGCAGTCGTTTACCACATTTTACAATTCTTAGGCATACTTTGGAGCGTTTCATTAAATTTGGAATTCCTTGCTTCATTAAATTTGGAATTCCTTGCTTTAAGAGGCCCCCTAGAGCTCGAGGCCTTCGGGAAGTTTGCCCCTCCTTGTTCCCCTCTCAGCGGCCTTGTTCATATTCCAAGCATCTCTTTCACAGAGGCCCGTTGTCTTGGATTTTTCAAACTCACTTGAAAGAGGCCCACCTGGAAATTTCCCGGTGTCCTGGCTAGCCACAACGCCCCTGCGAAAAATCATCATATATTGCTGTATCAGAAGGGTCTATCTGCTGGCCAAGTGATATTCCACGAGGTGATCAATATGACGTCATCAAAGGGCCGATTCTCGTTATGAGCATGCGCCGTGTAACACTGAGGATGAAATGAGCTGCATGAAGAAAGCTCCACATGAAAAGTTGGCATGCAGTAATATCGAGGAAGCTGGCTCGTTGTGGCGACATAAGCAGATCAATTAGTATTAGATGGAAAACAGCAAACAAGCGAGACTTCTTCTTAAAAAACAATTGGCAGGTTGGTTGTTTTTATGCCATTTGCGAAACTCGAGTGTTGGGTCGCTAAACTGTGAATCTTACTTGCTGTAACCAGGCCTAAATCTTTTGACATTTTTTGTTGATGCTCCTTTGTTCTTCAGTGAATTGTGTCAAGAACTTTGTTCTTCAATTGTATAGCTAGAAATAATTTGCTTAATACTTCTTTCTTTGTTATTATGCGAGTTTTTCGCTTTTCACAAATTGAATTATTTAGTTTAATAAGATTCCCATGTTCGCAGTTAATTAAGGCAGCCGAATTTTTTTTTTAATTTTGGTCTGAAGAATTTTGAAATGAAAAAATTGTTTGCCAGGGCTCATCATGTAAGATTCTTGTGAGCAACAGGAACTAACAAAAATTATTCATCCAAAATTTCCATCCAAAGTATTATATTTCTAAAGTTGCCCTACGAAATGTCCGCCCTTGGTTGTTTGTGATACCATCTCTAGTGGAATGTTTTAATTGTTTCAGAAACTTGTTTTGTAACACTTGTCTTGTTATAGCAATGAAAAGGAAAGTTTTTCAGGATTAATGTTTTTAAATAGTTTGAAAATTAAATTCATATTGCACAAGCTCATGCCTTTAATAGTGAGAGAAATATTTATATGCTTGTTAATTTTTTCATTTCAGTTCATTGCTAAATTTAGGGAAATAGAGATGTATTGATAAACTAATGTTTATAATTATAATCATATCAAGTTATAAATGCAAATATTTAACTGAAATGAAAAAGCTGCCACAATTTCTGCAACTTCTAAACTCTTTATCTTCAACACAGGCATGTTTGGATTCACCTTTTCATTTACCACAGCCTTCAGCCATTTTTTGCTAGAGAAGCCCTTTAACTTTCTTCAATTATTGCAAAATCCCTTCAATTACTGAAAACTGTCAAAAGTTCTATTCAAACGATGTTAAAGCAATTAATTCTCCCAACTAACTTTTTTGAATTTCTTTACATCTTCAGTTTTTGCTCTGCTACCTTCTTGCACAAAAATTCCAATCTTAATGCTTTATTTTTTTATCAAAAGTGCTACTAGTTACACAGCCTAATTTTTATGAGTTAAGTCTCCGCAAAGTCCACATGCATTCCCTTCCTACAGAAATGTAATCTTAAACAGAGCATATAAGTAAGCTCAATCAAAATACATGTGAAACAGAATTTAATTTCTTGAATACAAGAAACAAATAGTCTAACCATTATTTATCATGGTTTGAAACCGTTGTTTGTTGATGGTCAGAACATGTTTCAAATATTGAATAAGATATTTAAATTAAAGAAAATTTCAATATGAAAATCTCAGTTTCGTATCAGTCTATCCTGTTTGAGGCGGGCTATGATTGTCATCTTCAATTTTTCAGTTATAGGTCAGACCATGAAATGACAATGGTAAGGCAGTAGGTTTCATTTAATATTCATGGTATACCTTGGTTGTAGAACAGTGAAAACCCATGTTTAAGAACCTGGTTTTTTCCAAATTGCTTAAACAGGTTCTTATATGAATGGTACGTAAAGTCAATTTAGGCTACGAAGGTACTTAAGATAGGTTAGGACCTTGGTTAGAACTTGTAGTTATGAAGCAAAATCATAATTTTCATATCATGCAGTAATATAACACCTAAAGACAGTACATACTTAACAAAACAAATACATACTCAAACAAACTCTTAGCAAAATCTCTGAAAAAACTGTTTTATATGGAATACTTGGAATGAATGGAAATTGAAAGTTTTATTGGAATGATGGAAACAAGAGGCACTATTGTACTTTAACTTCAAAGAATAACTGTTTTGCCAAGTTAATTTTAGATATTAGCAGATGATGATACTTTAGTCAGCAGTTTCCAACTAGAAACGTTTACAGCACCAATGGCAAGAACCTAACTTAAATCTTTAGCCTGAAAGGTTCTTATGTAGAAGAGGCCTAAATTTGAAATTTTAGCCTAACAGGGCCTTAAAACCCAGGTTCTTTTATGTTCATTTTTTTCTGTATGTCCATTTCAGTGAATGAACATGGTAAACCTTGGTTAAAACACATTAGCTCATGCTCCAACCATCAACAAAGTTGGTTCTGCTATCGTTTTTTCTCTTTGTTTCTCTAGGGTGTGTGTTTGTCTGCAAGTGAATAAAAGCAGTGAATATACTTTAAAACATTGTTGAATATTTCCTTAGTCTTTAGCCGTTTTGTTGTTTCTCGTTTTAGTTCTGTTTTTGTATAGGTACCACTCAATATGTACAAAAAAGTCAACTTCACATTCTTACAATAGATGCTTATTCCTACCATATATACCAAACAGAAAACAATTTATTGGGACATATTGACTGATTCACCATATCAACCACTTCCAACACAGCACTTGAACGCTTTTAATCATTAAAAGTTCTCAATCTCATCATTCCTTTAAGGCAAAGCTTCAAGCAATCATTATTTTAGCAGAAATTTGCAAAGTGCAAAGATACTTTAGATTTTCTAGTTCACTACAGTTGAATCTACTGAATAATGTTTTGTATGATCATTTTGACATTGGTCATTTGCTCAATCTTTCTTTCGAAGAAATTGAAAACTTTGATACTTTAACAGGCATTCCTGGGAATAAATCAGCACAAGTGTGGCATTTCACACCCCTAGACTGT
The DNA here is from genome assembly GCF_013076305.1 of Rhopilema esculentum. The sequence continues at coordinate 14,367,869 of NW_027019317.1, forward strand.
TTCAGGTGTGTGATGGAGTTCTATTGATACTTTGTCTTATTTCTACAAGGGTTTATTTACATAGTATATGGAGCCTTAAAAAATCCCATTCTTAGGTCTTTTCTTCAATTTTTACACAACTTTAAAAATTAATGTCTCTGATGGCATAACGATAAAGGAAAGCTTATGAATATTGCCAGGGATCTTTACTAAATTTGATACTGAAAATATTTTAGATGCAGTTTCCAGGGCTTTGGTTAAAAAACAAACAAATTATTACAAAATTAGGTGTGCAATTGAACACACTCCCATTGCACGCCTTTCCTGATTGTGGTGTAAGAACTCACAATATCTGTTTATCTCTATAAAATGTTGATCTCTATAAAATCATAGACAAGGTCCCTGTTTCACTGAACACATTGGACAACATGTCATGTGCTCTAAAGTAGGTAAAAACAAAGAAATCAAAAAGATCTGCACGCAGATATCACTGTGAGGCTGCCCTAAAACAAGTGACAAATAAGATTCTACCGCAAAGGCGCTGATTAAAGATTTGGCCCCCGTCTTTTTAAGGTGTCAGTTCAAGATTTTATATAATCTGCTATCAGACTGCATTGAAAAACTTCTTAACTATAATGGAATAATGTTGTTTCAAAGTAGAATAAGGGTAAATACAGTAAAGGCTGTAGTGCATGTGATTCAAAACTGGCCAAAACCCAAGGTTTGGGAAAATGCCCATATTCGGTAAACGCAGCAGGTTTTCGCCATTTACCAAAAATTTTCTCATTACCAGAGGGTAAGGGCAGCTAAATATCATGGTAGCAAAAAGCTCGGAAAAATGTCACCCTTGCCGTAATATACGCCGGGTCTCCAGTCCATCCAAACACAATATTCAGAGACTAGAAATATATAAATTCATGGCTTGTCTCTTTTTACTCACCTATCTTTGTTCGTGACCTACCCCTTTGCAAAAAAGGTTCTGCACCTCAAATTCAAATACATCCGCACCTAACTACCACACCTTTTTCAGCACCTTCTATTTTTTTCTTTTCCACCTAAAAACGTTTCATTACTATTGTCTTGAATTGGATATATCTTGTTTTGTGTTGTTAGGCAAACATAGCTATGTTCAAGATTATATAAGTATATTTTCATGGGCATGGCTGTTTATGGAGAATGTCTATGCAAAGTCCAAAACTCCCTTCTCCAGAATCACCTCTAAAAATCCATAAATTTGCTCTAAATAGACATAGGTTAGGCAATACGGTTATGAAAGAACTGAGTTGTAAATATGTGTTTTTGCACAAATCAGCCCCATATTAATGTTTTGAAGTATTAAAATATGAAGAAGAAATGCCATTTATCACTTGCACAACACGTGATTTGTTAAATAATTGCATGCAAGTATAAACAAACCAATCTCTTTCACTGAAAAAAATCACTTTCAATAATAACACTTACTTTTCAACACTCAAAAAATAGCTTTCATTGTGATGTTAGGCTAAGATTTCACATTGCTGCTACATATGGGGAATGAAAAAGTGAATTAGTTGATGCTTTTTCATAGCAAGTTGATGGAAACAAGTTTTTTTTGAAGTAAGCTTTTGGTAAGAAGCATATTTTGATTTGAAGAACAAAGATTTGCTAATATACAAAATTATTTCTCGTGTCATTTATATTATCAATCCAGTTTTAGTCAATTTTAAATTTATTTTTTATGAAAATTAAAAGCTTCCTGTGTAATTTCTAGACCTGAACAAGAATCCAGTCGATGGGTTTTCAGCTGGGCTCATTGATGATGATAATCTTTTTCAATGGGAAGTCATGGTCCTAGGGCCTCCGGAGACCTTCTAGTAAGTTGACCAAGTTTATCCAAATATTCATTCACATAGCTTATATCAAAGCACTGTGGTAATCCAGCCATTTGTAAGCCTGAAGCCAGTTATTTACCACATTGCGTAATTAATTTATAAATTGTATTTTCCTACTGTGGTTTATTTTTGTTTTGATTATCATCTATTACATGGCAGATAGTGTTTCATTTGTTATGACACCATCCTTTATTAATGATGTGGTTTCCTTCACAATTCATTTGCTAGCTCTTTCGAAGCAATCTTGAAATAAAAACTTAGTGGCTTATTGTTTGTTTATTAACAATCCTATCCAATGTCACAGTTACACAAGTAAAATTTGGCATTTTTCTAAGAATTTAATATCCAATTAACATTTGTTCAATGTCTTTCCTCTCGTAGAATTTGTATGTCAATGTGCTCGCTGTTCTTGAACCTGTTTTCGAACCTGTTTTCTGCAATGAAATATCGAGGAAATTAAACAGATCTGATACATTTTTATCTGCTAATTACCTAAAGTATTTTTGTATACCCCCCCCCCCAATTTGTAGCGGGATCTTTATCGAAGAAGTGAGACGAAGAGAAAAGAACTTCGTTTATGTTTTCTGCTTCATCATCGAAATCAAAAGTCCTTCAACTAACTATGTGCTGAAATATATATATATATATATATCCTTAAGTTAAGTGCGTCATAAGTATCATGATAACGAGGTTAATACTGAAAAGGAGAATATTCCTATTACAGTCTACTCCCCCTTATCGAAAAATAATGAAAGCGAAAGATTACATTTTTTTAACGATTACAAAAAAGCTCCTGATTTAAAGATAATATACAAGTGCCTAAATGTAAGCAACCTGGTTTGTGGAAGTATGGACACAACTCTTCAAATCGATGCATAAGCGGGACGTGCGCATCAGCGACTCGGGGTATTCTAGAATGGGGTCTTTTATGTATGACGTCAAGAGAGAAGAGTAGTACAGTAGAGTCTTTGTGCACGCGCACAGAAGAATCGGGTTTATTGTGAGAGAAATTAGTATGTGCTTGAGGCATGGCAGTGTTGCATACAAAGGAATACAAATGGTCAACAATGGTTTGAATGGCATGACTGATGGCATGGGCAGGAGTGGCGGCATGGGAGGGCAAGGGGGGGCTTTAGCCCCCCCCCCTAGATTTTTGTTAGCCCCCCGTCGGCAGCCAATCAATTTTTGCTTTCTCAATACCGTCGGCACTTGATGGATGTCACCCCGTTTACATGCTGTTTGAATGACATAAATAATCGAGGAGAAAACTGCACTGGCTGGTTTATGGTTTTCTCAATGGCTTTTCTTCGGCAATTTTACTATCATAGTGGCATTATATCCTGTCGCTTCCGTGAAAGCTGTGACTTAATTTCATGGTGCTCCTTCGCATGACCCACAATACCATCGTGCTCCTCTCGGTTGAAATCCCTGTTTCTGCTTGGAATTCATGCGAAACGTGCAGAGATGCTTGATTTGGATCATGTTTTGGACCGTTTCAAGGAAATTTACCCTAACAACAGCAAAATCACGCTGTCATAAATAAAGTCTTTAATGAAATTTCTTCTTAAGGGATTCTCTTTTCGTTTTAAGACATTATTATTGCCAATGAAAACATTTCGATCATGAGCACATTTTGCGTAATAAATTTTTTAAAAAGCACTTCTTGTCCTTTTTCATCAACTATTTTTCAACAGCATTGTTCACCGGATAGCTTGCGACAAACAAATGGTTTAGAGAAAACCATCGATTAACTTCTTCCAACATAGATAGGAAGAAATATTCAACAATAGGCAATATTTGCGAATTAAGATTCTTACAAGGCACAAATTGCCGAGAAAATCTCGTGGTTTCCGACACAGGTTGGAAAGTGGGGGCGGGGAGGGGGCAAGGGAGAATTTTTGCACCCACAACAAACGATTTTGAAAAAATTCTCTATTGCTTGCTCTATATGCTTGCTTGCTCTTGGAAAAATGCTCTATATCGGTGCCCCTTCATTGGAGGTGCTGCTCAGGGGCGTCGCGACTGGGGGATTGTCACATCCACCCCAATAGTGTCTCAATAGGAAATTTCAGGTAAAATCCGCTCGGTGGAAGAAACGCTTTAGGTATTTCAGAGACCTTCCTGTCATAAAATCAATAAAGGATCAAGCAATCTTAGGTAAAATTGTGCCTCGTGTCCATTTCTCCTGAAGTTTCTCAGTAGAAGCGTCAACTGCGATTCACTATGAGCTCCAGATTTTTCTTAACATTCATAAGGCATGCTAAGATGGAGAGAGAGATCTAAATTTAAAAGTAGTTGACAACCTGGTATTTTTCAAGACCACGGCGAAATTGTTGTTTTTATCTGCTGTAAAAAAGTTTTGCAAAAAGACAATCATTTTCAATAGGATTAGGAGGATTGCTTTAGTGAAATCTGCTTAAAAGAGTGCATTTTCCAGGGAACTAGAAGCATCACAATTCGAAAATGTCCTGTCCCTTCGGCGGCAAACATGGTGCCGCCTCAGGTAGTAACTATATATTTTGCCCGTCCCGATATAGAGATTTGACAAAATGTATTGCAGAGGTTTGTGACACCAGCTAAAAAGTTTCAGGCAATAATTTTTTAATCAGGTAAATTTGCACTCAACATCCCCTCCCCCCAACGAGGCTTGCCTCGCGACGGCCCTGCCTGCTATATGGGGCAAATCGAATTTTTTTTCTGTCGGCAATGGACACATCCAGCGTCGGCAGTTACGGAGAATATAAACTTCGGCACCTGGAAGGTTTGTCTCTAGCGCCACCCCTGGGCATGGGTAAATGACAATGTATCGTCATGTGTACCTAGTTTATTAATCGAGTCAGCGTCGCTGTGAACATAAACGTTAGCAGTAGAAACGTGCATAGGCGCAGATATGACGTCATTAGCCAATTTATACCGAGTGTGGGGAGCACTACCTGCAACCAAACTCAGAGGGATGGGACGGCTAATTGGACCTCTTAGGGTTTGCAAGCCAGTGGAAAATAGATGAATTTCCAGGCATTGGGATCCGTAGAAAAAGGGAGAACACAGGCATGAAATAGCTACGACTAAACAAACTGTCAAAAAATGTAACCTCCTACGGAGCAAAACCTGTTGCGTACCCCCGGAAGATTTAGATAGTGACGTTGCTAAGCATGTGATATTTGCGCTGGAAGCAGGGGGTATACTACCTTGACATTGCATACTAGGAAATACCGATAACGGATTTGAATCATTACATGAAATTTCGAAATTCATGGCAGAATCAGCAAAGTACACCTTAAAATCTTTGCTATAAATTCGAGCATCTGTCTTGCGTAAATGATTCTGCCCGAACAAAATAGGTCATGTCAAATTAGGAACAACAAGCATTGTAAATGTAACTGAGCGACCATTTTCCCATACAATAGGGACTTCCATTATACCTACAGCATGTAGATTGGAAGCAGGCCCAGCTACCGAAACGGGGATGTGCTGCTCAAGTTTAGTGAATTTGAGATTGGGATGCTGACGGGCTACGTGCGCAGCATGTTTTTGACTTGCTAGGGACATCGAGCAGCAACTATCCAAAGGCAAGGGAAGAGAAACTCCCGCAGAAGTAACCTTAGTCCACAATATGTTTTTATCCGCAAGACGAAGGGCCGAAAATGTGAGATTACTTGTAAGGGCAGATACGGCGGGCATACCATAAAGTAGATCTTGCGGCGGAGCCTCGGGGAGTTGGGTGGACGTTGAAAAGGGGAGACGTTTTTCTACCTCCTGTGCAATACTAGCAGAGAGATCCTGTTTTAAAGATGCAAGAGATTCATCAAATACTTTCTTTACTGTATCAACGATAAAGGCATCATGATCTGTGTTAATATCTGCATAATTGCTATGAATTCTAGATGATACAGAATATCGAGAATCAGGCAGAGAATTACGAGTATCATGTTAATTACGTTTAAAGGTGCCTCGTGGCTGTACGTGATTCTGGCTACGAGAAGGCTTGTTACGTGTGGAATCGTGAAAGTTATGTAAGAATTTCTTACAATTAGACTTAGAACATTGCACGCATTTATGAATAAAGCCAAACTTACATCGGTTATTAGGTAATTCACAATGAGCTTTATGAAATTTATTAAAGTACCAGCAAATTTTTGTACCTGAGTGTCCAGAATTTACGTTTTGCTGGACTGGAGAAGCTGATTGCGTAGTAGCGGTAAGGAGAGATTCCGGCTTCCATGGAGTGGGCGTGTCTCGAGGCGAAAGGACGTGCTGAATTGACTCGTTTAGCAGCTTCGATGGCAGCAGTGAGATTGGAAAAAGGAGAATCACGACTGAGAAGTTCCTTGGATAATACAGAAGAAAGTTTCATAATGAAGGCATGAATGAGTTCCATGTCACCAGTGTGTGGGTTGGAAGAACGATCGATACCAGGAATGAGCCTTTCGAGGGAGTGCTGGGTTTCCAGAAAACGGTGTGCAAAATCGGAAACAGACTCGCCAGGATTCTGGTGCATGGCGTAGTATGTGGCAAGAAGTTCTCGAATAAGTTGTTCTTTGGGTACACCACGGTGGGCTGTAAGAGTGACCAAACATTGATCGTAAAGAGTCATGAATTCGTCTGAAGCCCGTGTAGAAGAAAATTGAATAGCTTTTTCGGAATCGAAATTGCAGACGATAGTCTTTTTGCCATCGTTGCTTCAAATAAGTCAACCAAAATTTTGGAGAGACACCAGAGGAGGAAAGATGTATATGAGCTGCTCTATGAAACGATCTAGAGGTTCTCTGCCTGTAAACTCCGGTAGAATACATTGTGGGAGATGTAGTGTCGAGCTGCTTGAATTTTGTGGACGAACGGAGAGAGACAGGTCAGCAACAGCTTGCGAGAGGCTTTGTAACTGTCGCTGCGTTTCGGCAGTGATTTCTTTTGTGGTATGTTGTTGGGATTTCACCACTTCGGCAAGACCACCAACAGGACCAACAACTTCTTCGATAGTGGACTTGACATACAAATGAAATGTTTGTTTTGTTAACACGAAGGATAATGATCCCAAGCCGAATATATTTGGTGCTTACATTTGCCAATTATTCAACGTTTATATAGTTTGAGGTGCATCGGAGGAAAGTATGTTTCTGTTGTGTGTCTGCTAATTTGTGCCATTTTGAAGTTTTGCTGTACGAACGACTTATTCTATTGAATTTTTTAATTCACTTATTGTTAGATTCTCAATGAGCTACTTTACATTTAGGAGCTACTGTATGTGACAAAAGATATGTTTTGAAGTTCATAGGTGACTGATAGAACCTTAAGTTAAAGGATAAGAATCGGTTCAGCGTTTCTTAAACATTTTTCTTATTTTTTTTCCAGTGAAGGAGGTTTCTTTAAAGCCCATTTGATATTTCCACCGGAATACCCGCAAAAGCCACCGAAAATGAAATTTGTTGTCGATTTCTGGCATCCAAATGGTAAGTGTTGTTGGTACCTAAGGTTTTTTAACAACAATCGAAAAATTTCCCATGAACAGAAAAGAGCAACTGGAGTAATGACGATCAAAATTGACTGGTGCAAAAAATTTTCTCTGCATAGATCAGAAATGATTCTGTCTATCACCAACCGACTAATTATAGTTACTGACAATTTCAAAAAGTACACAGTTATTAGTACAGTACAGAGAGTGTTCACATGATGTTATCTTGCAGTTTTATTTGATTCAGGGTATTTCAGCTTTCATGCCAAGTCTGCTTTTGTCTTCGGGTCAATGAATACTTCAGAAAATGCCTTGTTGGTTATGTTAATGGCTAAAATAGAGCCGTGAGTCTCTAGTTTATTTTCAATTCAGCGACTATCAGAGTTTGTTTCAATGATCACACTGAAGATGAGGTGGGTAATAAGCCGAATGCTTGAAATATGTTCGGTTGAATCTCTTCGAAGCTTTTTATTCTATCGACTGCTTCATTTCTGAGAATGGAAAAGGATAAATTTGGAATTGGTTAGACAGTCATATCTAGGGCGAAAGTAGTTTTTATGTTGGTGTAGCATTGATTTTTATGTTGTCTTCTCGTAACTCCTTGTCCATTATATTCTTGGACAAATTCTGAAGTACACATTTCTAAAACAAAGGCTCTCCTTTTGTTATACAGCCTAGTAAGATTTCAAAGTCAAATGCAACACTTACAATACCACACGATGCCTTATTTTCTTTGAATATGGACGAGGAGAGCCTGAGAAGAATCCACGAAACGTTTTTGTAGGTGCCTCTTTTCCCAGGGAGCTTAAACCAACAGTCTTCAATGCCCCATAACAGCCGTAACTGACCCATGTCTCTGACACTGTTGGTTGCTGTCTACTTCTATAAAATCGGTTTTCAGTTTCTCCAACCGGGTTGAGCCTTATCTCTCAATTTGCTTGTTTTCATGAATCCGTTTTTATGAATCCGGTTCAAACGAGCCACTTCAAACGAATTTGGGTGACATTTTTGTTATTTATCTTGGACAGGGTCGTGAAGTCGTAATGTCGTTAAGGGGAATTGGCTGCTCGAAATCCTAAATACCATTTCTGCACTCTTCATCTGCACACTTCCTCGAAAAACTTTTCATGTTAATTTTTTATGTGCTTCCAAACTGAATTATCGGTTATTTTTTTTGTCTTGATTCAAATATTTACGTTATCATTCTTGTTATTTTTATCTCTAATCAATTGTATAAATTATTCTTTAAGGTTGTTATTTTGATCCACAATGCACTTGCATAAGTCTTTTATTTATCTGTTTTTTTTCTTACTCCATTATGTTACCATTTTGAAATCGACAATTTGCTTTCAATTCGGCCTAAGACCCGTACTGTTCAACATAATATGGCCTTGTTCTGTTGTTGGCAACAGAATTATTGGCAGTAGATAACTTTTTACCAGTGGAAGATGGAAATATCCCTATGGTACAAAATGGGAAGTGGAGAGCCTTAAACTGTCTCAGAGTTGTGTCACAAATTGATTTTCTTACCGAAATTCCCTTTTCAAGTCAAGTTGTGAAAAAATGATCTCCATTCATGTCTGTGAGGAAAGAGCCTAAACGAAAGAGAGTTCGTGCCAAATAATGAGAAAATAACAAAACGAAGAATTGAATAAACGAATGAATTAGTAAGTGAGTGAATTTGTCAGTGGGTGTGTGAGTGGATATCTTTTAGCAGGTAGCTGGTTGATCAAGTTAAGATTGCCACTGTATACGCTTATGACGAGATTTCGATTTGTTTTTGTGCAGCCACTTGTCGATTTCTGGAATTTTCTTTATTAAAGTCCATGCTTGTTTAATTGCCATGGTTTCTGACGGGACCTTCAAACCGACGACCTGTGCGTCTGCAGGTTGCAGTGTATCTCAGGCCGTCAGAGTTTCCTTATGGCCTAGGCAATTTGACTACCTTTTTTATCTAAATAGCGCCGCGTTTATTACAAAATAGAACTTTTGGACGCGGCGTTTATTAGAGGATGGTGTTTATTTGAGGGCGCCGTTTTATACAATGAAAAATGACAAGAAAAGTGCGATAAAAAATATAAAAGCAGACTTGTAATAAAGGCTTCGTGAAAAATGTTTTAAAGTTCACGAAAGATATTTTCAGGTAGTGTCAAGAAATGTTAAGGTCGCTGTCTCCGTCAGAGTTCTCGTCTGTGGCATGAAAACTTTCATAGCTTTCGAAAAGTAAACATAAACTATACGTTGTTTCTTTTTTAGTCTGTTTGGTAATAAACGCCGCTTTTCAAGACGAGGCGTTTGAAAGAGTGACTTGTTTATTAGAGGCCGGTGTTCATTAAGGGAAATACGGTGCTCATGTCCTGTATGTAGTTGCTTGCATCAATATTTTGGACATGTGATATTGCGTTGAATTGGACTAGAAAGAATTACTGGAGGTCGCTTTTATATGCCATTTGGGATGCGTTCCTATGTCGTCCTTTGTTGTCCCCTTTGGAATATTTGATCGTAACAGGAGTTGGAAAATCTTCAGTTAACTTGTGACTATCATGGTAACTATATGGTAAAGCGAGGTGATTTTTCTACCTCACAAGGCTCAAGCTGTTGGTTAGCATCCCCTTCTTCCGCCAAGCAATTTTGTTAATATGGTTTTCAGAGCTTTTCTGTTGTCCAATATTCCTATGGCGAAAGTAGTGCGATGTCAGTTGTCCTTACGGAAAATTGTTAATTCACCCAAGTATTTTTGTTTACTGGGCGATCTCTGGTCCAGTGCCGTAGGTTGAAAGGGCTGGAGATTGAGCGAGAAATGTAGATTGAATTACATAACTCGTCCTGAAAGCAGACGGACCTGGTCAAAGTTTGATCTTTATAACAGTATACACTTTCCTTTGTCTTTGATCAATTGACGTCATCTCAAGCTAGTTCACCTAATCTGTATTGTGTCCAGGGCTTGGCTGTTCTGTTTGACAGACCCGCGTTTTCAATATGAAAGAATATGCGGTTTAGTCAAGCCAGATATAAAACCATTGTCTCGCGACCTTAATGATAAAAAGTTACTTTAAACCAAGTGATTGCCGTTGTCACGTGCTTCAGTTACTGTCATTCCATGATTCCATCTTTGCAGCTTTGTTTTGGTATCGCTCCAGTTTTAACAATGAATCGCCAGCCCATGGTGGAAAGCAATTTCAGGAAAGCTGAATAGTTAAAAGACAAAAGCTGCGCTTGGCAAAAGACAAAGCAGGAGTCCCCTCATGCCTTTGTCTTGAAGCCCTTTCTTTTCAATTTTTATGGCGTATTCATGTGAATATGAATACGAATGAGGGTGGTTGGGGAAAAAATTGATCGTGCTTGATATAGAGGGAACCAGACCATGTCTAACAAGGCTGATGATCTTAAAAAATCTAACGTGATGTGAATGATAAATAGTTTGTTTAAAGTTGGCCTAAAAATCTAATAGCTGTTGAAATCTAAAAATCGAAGTATACCGAGTTGATAATTGTGGTTTTCATTTGCAGTTTCAAAAGAGGGCGATGTGTGCATATCTATACTTCATGAACCCGGAGAGGACAAATATGGCTACGAGAAGCCCGAAGAAAGATGGCTGCCCGTTCACACGGTGGAGACAATTCTTTTAAGTGTGATTTCAATGATTGCTGATCCAAACGACGAGTCTCCTGCCAATGTCGACGCTGCAGTACGTTACTTTTGCTGCATTTTTGCGCATCTCTCATTGCAGTCTTCGTTCTTGAAATCTCAAGCACCTCTCGCAGTAATCTCGCGCTGCTTTTCTTGAAGTCTCGCGCACATCTCGCAGTAATCTCGCGCTGCCTTTGTTGAAGTCTCGCGCACATCTCGTAGTTAGCTCCCGCTACTCTCGTTGAAATCTCACGCACCTCTCGCAGTAATCTCGCGCTGCCTTTGTTGAAGACTCGCGCACATCTCGTAGTAAGCTCCCGCTACTCTCGTTGAAGTCTCGCGCACATCTCGTATTAAGCTCGCGCTACCTTCGTTCTTGAAATCTCACGCACCTCTCGCAGTAATCTCGCGCTGCCTTTGTTGAAGTCTCGCGTGCCTCTCGTAGTAAGCTCGTGCTGCCCTCGTTGAAGTGTCGCGCGCCTCTCTTAGTAAGCTTGTGCTGCCCTCGTTGAAGTCGCGCACACCTCTCGTAGTAACGCGCATCTCTTCTTGCAGTTTTGCAATATCCCCCTTTTTATCTCGCATGCTGTTTGCCAGTTTCCATTTTTAGTTGCGCATTTAGCTTAAATAGGTGTTTATCTTTGTTCACAGAAAGAATGGCGAAAAGACTACAATGGAGCATTCAAGAAGAACGTGCGCAAGTGTGTGAGAAAAAGCCAAGAATGTTTATGAATGGTAGACGGTAAAAAGTCATTCGTTTATTTTGCCATTTGTAATTCCTAATTATTGTAAAAAGTTTTCTAATTCCTCTGTAACTCCGTAAGTGTAAAACTATTCTTGAAAATAGGAAGACATGTACAACTCGTTTTAATTACTTGTAATAACTGTGCTCTATGTGTCTCCTCCTAAGCGTTATGCCACTCAGCATCCATTTCAGATAGAATCATATATTTGATTGATTACCATGAGTCATCAGTTACGTAAGGCAGATGCCAGTTATGCAAGGTGCAATGATGGTACGTCACAATTACAGGAAATAAATTTTAGTGTTCCACAGGGATCTTATCTAGGACCCCTTCTGCTTTATGTTGAAAACTGCCGGGCAACTAGGTAAGTATCTTCAAGGAGTGTCAACCATCTGAATGCGACGTTTAACAAGGACCTGGATTCGTCAAGGGAATGGTGGCTCCAGGGCAATAAACCATGTTTGAATGTCGTGAAGACACGTTATTGGATCACGCCCTAACTTTAAACATATTTTAATAAAACTAACGGAACCCCCTACCCTGCCTTTGTAATGGGTGGCTCGGAAGTCGAAATGGTCGATAGTGTCAAATATTTAGGTCTGTGAATTGACAAAAGATTGTACGATCTAAGGATTCTTGTGCTTTTGAAGTCTAAATTTAGTCTAAATTGGCCTAATATAGCGGAAATGGTAAAATATGAGACATTTTGCATTGTTTACGAATCAATAGTTAACATTGCTCCAAATTACCTATAAAGAAAGTTCACAATAACTTCTCTTAGTCCCACCAATTAAAACTTTTAAATTGTCAGCGAGCATTTTCATATCGAGATGCTAGAGTTTGGATCCTCTTGGATTCGAAAATCAAGTAGGCATTCTCTTTCAAATCATTTAAAGGTGATTTAAAATAATTTATATTGTCAGTTATTTATCAATTGTTTATTGTTTTAATAAGGCTACAGTATTTCGCTATTAATTTACGTTGTAGGATTTGACTTACGGCTCTCTGAAAAACGTTGTTTACTGACGGGATTACCGAATTTAAATTCAATGAAGTGAAACGAACTGAACATTGCGAGTCGGCGAAGACTCATGTGTTGAAAAAGCTCTCAAACAGTGACACATAAGACTTCTTTCATGCTGCTCCGGCTTTTTATTTTTATCAAGCGTTCCATTTTGTCTCTTTGCCTCAGTGTCTTACTTGAATGGTGTTAGCGTCGGGTATCTCTCTCTCCTAGTTTCCTGTCTGTCCGGGCCAGGGTAGATCAACCAAGCAAAAGTGCTCCTAAAACGGCAGTCCGGTTCTGACAATTTAAAATATCATTTGAATCACATAATGCTTTTACTGTGTTTGGAGCGGTTCATTGAACAAAAGAGTGAAATTCTTGGATTTTGAAGCGTTAGTTACTCTGCAGTGAATGGCTATCAATGACACCAGTAACCCGGGACATGGATTGTTAAAAGTTCGGGCAATTGCTGCATCGAAGTAATCGCGATTTGAAGCCAGATTCAATGGTTTCATGTATACTCCCCGAAGAGAGTGTCTGGTTCATTCAACTACCTAGGTATGCAGCAAAATTGCTTACCAGGAAGTTAGATAATACTTTCTCATACCAGTTGTGAACAAATTCGACCTGTACTATGAACAGTAACTGCATCATGGCGTTCGGGCAGTGCTACTCGCCCCAATCTCCTTTTCCATTCGAATGCATTTGAGTTCTTTATCAGTTTTAAGAAGATACCATTTGGTTTGTTAAATGTGATCATTTTGGATTCATGGATTCACTGAGGTTGATGTAGTTATAGTGTGACTGGATGAGTTGAAGATCAGTTTAAAATCCTGAGGGATTAAGATGTGGTGTTAATAAAACCGCTTTTAGGTGAACCCCATTATCCTGTTCTGGCAACATCAAGTATTTTGATTTGTCAATCGCTTTTACTTGTTTTGATAATGCCGCGGCGTTTTAAATTGGTTTAAATGTAATTAAATATATAAATTAAACATTAGATTGTGTTCAAGGTCATTATAATCATCATATGCACGGTATCGGGATCTTGCGCTCACCGGCGCTCACATGGATTTACTTGGTCGTGATTAAATTGAATTTTGTGGTAGATCTGTTGGTTGGGGATTTTGGAACAGAGCACTGTCTCATTGCGTGTACGGACAAGGTGACAGCAATGTGGGGCAATGTTTTGGCCGCGCTAGAGCAATTTTGTGCTCCTACTGTTAACAACTTGATAAGCAGAAAAGTAACAATTGAGATATTTGTTAGGGTATTGTATCTGATTTGTGCCGTGCTATCTGGTTCAGGAATTAGACAAAATGCCCAAGTTATGAGCTCCCGTTTTTGATCCTGATCGCCCCTTGACCACTCGTTCCCTTTCTTTAGGAACTTGTTTAGTTCTTAAGCGGTTTGCAAAAGCTCATGATTCCTCTCTTTGGTGAAGCTGTTTATTAAAATGTTTACTGTTCATATTAGTTTTATGTTAGTTTTATCAGTGAAAAATGTAGTCAAATGGAGTCAAATGTAGTATTTGACAAATGTAGTCAAGTGAATGTAGTTAAGAATAATAATTTTGGACGGACATAAGTCACAGTCGCTTACCGTAGTAAGGTGTGGCAAGAACGTTTGATAACTGTTTAGTGTTCATCGGAACATCGATCGATGATTGACTAAAATGTCCATTAAACGACAAACGTGCTATCTTCAACCAGCGCGATCTTATTTTACGTGCAGAGGACACGGAGCCAGAGAGATGCAAACTGTTTGTGCAGTGTGTAACGTGATTTCTACTGACTGATTATAATTTACAAAAGTGCATATTGATCTAGAAAACTGGCAAACTTAATTAAGAGTTATACAAAGGAAAGGATATGCTCGATGGTTAACAATGGTGTGATAGATTAGGTTAAAATGACGTGTAATTAACATAGATAATGATGAATATAGAATTACGTAGGTATGCAGAAGAAGCAATGATGGATTGTATAAAATGGCCTAAATTGAATCACTACAATAGCCCCCTCCCTAGAATGCAAGCGAGTGTGAAGCATTCGATACGTAGGGAGAAAAGCGAGAAAAAAAATGCAATGACGAGAACGAATTAAGTTTAAGAGTTCGAAATTAAATGTTCATTTTTGGTGTGCATGTTACTTGCCAGCTCTTGTGGTGTGAATTGACATCTTGCAGAATTTGTGCGGAGAGTGGTGCTTGCTGTGCCGAGGTTTTTGGCGTAGGATGACCAGGAACCCTGAAATGTGCATCTCTGGTTTTATGTGTAGGATGACCAGGAACCTGCGATGGATTGGAGGCGTATGTGTGAGCAAAGAGCGAAATGCCTTGTTGCTGCCGTAGATGGGTGAGGCGTGTGAGACAATGTCCGATGCTGTTTGCTGCCTTGATTCGAATGGTGTAGCGTAGCACTACGGTGAGTCGAGCGCTGCTGTGTTCGCTTGTTGCGAGTTGGCACTACGGTGATTCGAGTGCTGCTTGATGATGGTGCATGTGTATTGTGGTGCGTTGAAAACAGCGTTGTAGAATGTGCGTGTCGAAGCAGCCGCGGTCACCAATTTAGTGTTCATCGGAACATCGATCGATGATTGACTAAAATGTCCATTAAACGACAAACGTGCTATCTTCAACCAGTGCGATCTTATTTTACGTGCAGAGGACACGGAGCCAGAGAGATGCAAACTGTTTGTGCAGTGTGTAACGTGATTTCTACTGACTGATTATAATTTACAAAAGTGCGTATTGATATAGAAAACTGGCAAACTTAATTAAGAGTTATACAAAGGAAAGGATATGCTCGATGGTTAACAATGGTGTGATAGATTAGGTTAAAATGACGTGTAATTAACATAGAGAATGATGAATATAGAATTACGTAGGTATGCAGAAGAAGCAATGATGGATTGTATAAAATGGCCTAAATTGAATCACTACAACTGCACTGGCTGTTACTACACAAAACCAAGTAGGATCCTGCAAAAGAGTAGGGGATTAATATATCTGACAGCCAGTTTCAAAGGAAAACCAAACAAGCCCTTAAACTTGAAATTTAAGGTTATCATGTCGGACGACCAAAAAATTTCTCATCATATGAATTTTCTGAACACAGAATGGTAATTTTCCGTGAAAAGCGTCAGCCATTGCCAACTTCGAATGTCTCGTAACAAATATGGAGCGGTTCAGTTGCTTTTTGTTTTGCTTTGAGCTATGGAAACGTCCACCAGACATGATTCTGGATTTTGAGCAAGGCTTTGATAAAACTTTGAAGAAAATAAATGCCATTTTGTAACTCGGCTTTTGCAATATCCAGCTTCATTTTGCCTTCCTTCGGTACAATTTTTTAATCTCTCTATGTCCTAGGTTTGTCTTTATTCCTCGTACTTTTTAACCCCAAACTACTTCTCTTCAAAATCTGCCGACATAAGACTCGCCCCTTACCAACTCTTTCTCTCCATTCATTTTTTCCCGACAAGACTTTTACAAAATCCTTCTTCGACCGTAATTCATTTTTGTTAGAATGCAAAGCTGTTCAAAAGGACTGAAGCGCGAGTTCAGCTGGCTCGCGTTAGCTGGCAAACCCTCCTCCAGTAGAGTCTTAGCGTGACATCATAAACTATATATAAATGATATATAAATGTATAATTTTCTGATGGTTTGTACTTTTGACCACAATGAACAATGTAAAGTATATTTGCTCTCTTACAATTTTCTCTTTGATTATTTGGTTCAGAATCGAGCATTTCTTAAAGTTTACTTTAATGGCGTCATCTTGTACGGGTTTGGCAATGTGAAAGTAGCGTTCGCTGATAGTGGTTTCGCAAAATTAAGAACGTTAAGAGATTCTTTTATCAAAAATGAAGCCGTTAGCTGCCCTCACTCTTTATTGGTATCTGCGGCTGATAAACGCGTAGCCGCGCGGTAGATGGTCACATCCGTACTGTCTTATCTAAAAGTGGCTTATATTTAATCACGTCATGTTTCGTGTAGAGTTCTTTTTGTTTACCTTTGACAAAGCTAATCTCGAGGACTTTTGTTTTGAAAGCTGCTGGAAAGAAATGAAGCCAGTGACGTAAAATCCAGGTTAGGGCCTCAATTTAAATTTAATCCGGTTTAAATTTTTTTGTTATTATAAGTATGATAGTCGAGAACAAAGATTTTTTTAAGATGGAGCGAATGGGAGCCTGCATGGCTGGGGGTAAGGGGAAGTTTCTGCCCCCATGATCTTACCTGTCCCTAGCAGGGAGCATAATTTGCCTCTTCACGAAATTTGCATGCGCTATATTGCTGTGATTGTATAGACAAAAAGAAACTGGTTTAGGTTTATACAAAAACTATTTTTGAATGCGTAAAGGATATTATTGTGCCATTTAAGCAAACTGATATTTTAAATAACACGCACAAGAGCAATCACGTGGCCATGTGGACTGTCCAACAAGGCTCTCCAAAGGAAATATCAGCAAATTTTCTTGGTAGAGTGTACGTAACAAGTTCGAAAATTGTAGTTTGATAACAGATAAGGTTGACCAGAGCCCACAGAGAGGTTTTTTGTTAATTTGTGCTTTCATGTCATTTGAGAAGGCAGATCAAGCTTGTTTACGACAGACCCTCTGTAAACCAAATACGACAGACCCTCTATCAATCTATTCACAGAATTTGCAAAAATAGAGCAATGGAACCCACTTCTACTCGTAAACATATTTTTTACAAACGCCTGAAGTAATGTTTAAAATCTAGTAATAATTTATTACGTGGCACTCTTTACTTAAATTAGCCTCAAGGAAGCTCCATTGCGTCCGATAGAGTAAAATTCCATTAGGAGCACCGAAAGAAAGAACTTTTCATAATTTCAGAAGCTATCAAAGGAGGTAAGAAAAAGTCATTTAGAACTGGTGGCAAGCCATTCTTTATCTGGTGCACGAAATAAGCGTATGGTTTTTATCAAAAAGTCGAAAATATATTGATACTCTATTCTCTCGACGTTTTTCTTGCCAACATCCTTAGTAATACCCTAACAAAGTGTCGCACCTACTTTTTGTCAAAACTTGAATTTCTTGTAAGTAATTTCTAAGCGCTTTCAAGATCTTCATCTAGAACCGGCATTCAGCATAGAGGTGGCCTAAGTATTAGTTGATAAATGATGGTCATCAGCATACATGATTTCGCCGCAATTATTGACACCTTGTCGGATGTAGTTGAACCAGATTAGCAACAGCAAAAGTCCGAGGTAAGATCCTTGGTGGACTTCAACGTTAATGCTCAAACATCGACACCTTTTGCCGAAATGTAGTGCTCCTGACTTAAACCACAAATGCTCGTTTTTTTACTATTTCGTCATGAACAATGGACACTGAACTCACAGATTCGCTTATGGTTGGGCATCTTACTAATATCCGGAATGGGATTTGTCAAAAGAAAGAAGAGGAGAGGACCTAGGGAATTCCACCCAGGGGCAAATCACTGCTTAAAAATCACGTACGCTCTCAAGAATAATCACACTTCAATCAGAAAACAATCACATTAATAAAAAATCAAATTAATCACAAAGTACAAAATTAATCACAAAAGTTACTTGCAATAAATATTAGAATCCTTGCCCACGTTCATCTGGATACGTTATTGAAAATTCAATATTTAAAATGTCCCTTTCACACTTTTCCAATCTTTTCATGAACACGTTGGAAAATCTGCAAACACACGATCGAGAACAACAAGCTTTAATCACCTCATTGGCTTTAATAAGTACCCTTCGATGAAGCAAAAAGGAAGACCTCGTTATGATGCCGGGGTCACTGAAACAACCATTGCTGTTTTTGTTGCCCAAATGCCACTGAAGTTGATCTGACCAAAAACCACTCCTGATAGCAGTCATTTTTTACCCATAGCTACAAGGGCGGATCCAGACAGTTCCGGCTGTTGCAGTTGAAACTGTTACATTTATGGGAAAAGATTTATATCAGATTATTGTAATGTCCCCAAATAAAGTTTGATAATCAAGTTCCATATTTCTGGAACTTGTAATTTTTGATTTCGGTGAAAGTTTCGGGACTGACAGTTTAATTTCCCAATAGTGACATCACTTGCGAGGGCAGAGAACAAAGCACATGCATTTGTCTTAATGTCTTTCACGAGCTGTTCAACAACTGTTCACTGTTTTTTTCATTCTAGGCCATTTGCATCCATGTTGCTATTGCTATTGTTCAAGAAAGATAGCTTTTTATGATGCATATTCAATGTTCAGTTTTTGATTCCAGGCTGTTTGCTTTCATATTGCCAATGCTAGTGTTCAGGTAAAATAGCTCTATTGATGCAAATTCAAATTCTTTCGACGAAAGTTGACGGCCCACAGAAATGAGCACGTGCATTTGTCTTAATGTCTCATTCCAAGTGATCAACAACGTTAAACTGTTTTTCTCTTCAGGCTACTGTCACCAACCTATAATACTGATTTAATATTTTGCTTATGCTGCTGTTCAGAAAAGATATCTCAGTTTTTAGTTGTTAATGTAAGTAAAGTTTTGCACCTTTTTCGTTTGCAAAGCTGCAAAGGTCAAATTTTTTTCTGGATCCACTCCTGTGCTGAACTGCTAATTTTTCTTTTTTAATTTCATATAGTATGTTGCAAAATCGTTTATTGAGCATGAAATTATTTTAGATCACTTTTGAATCTATGATTCAGTTTCTAAATAATCAAAAAATAATAAAAAATATTTAATCACTACTATCACTAAAAATCAAATTAATCACACACAAAATTGATTTAATCACAAATTAATCACTAGTGATTATTTATCTCGTACACCATTTTCAAGAGTGATTTGTCCCTCGAATTCCACTGTGAACAACGCGATCCACGCCCTTGAAAAGTCTAAATAAGGCTCGTTTCATGACTAATATTGATTGGCTGGGGTCGGATCACATGGCTTGACCGCCCTGACATCATTTATACACTCATTTTTATAAGAAACTCGCTATGAAAACGATAACTGTAAACGTAAAATCAGAAATTTTCAGCACTCGAATAGAAGAATAATCAAGAAAGCTTTTTCACGATTCAAAAAATGGTTTACCAGTTCTTTCGTTTAATAGTCCAATATCTAGTGATCAAAAATTATCGAAAATATTTTTCTTGCAAACATTTTACATAAATAGACAAAAAGATACATAATTATGTCCAGTTCAGGAAAGTACTGATAATCATTTTAGCACTTTTTTCTTTAAATTTTTTTTAATTTTGGATGAGGAAGAAAATGGACTTGATTTGGGAGGTGACTGGCGAAATAACCCTTTCTTAATTCGATGTAAATAGTGAAATTAACTTCGAGATCCGGATGTTTTGATATTAGAGGATATGAAGGAGAATTTGTGCCACCACAGAAAAAATTCAATCTCAGTCATGCCTCTTATATTCGACAGTATATGGCAGCAACAGTAGTAATGCTGGGAGCAAAAATAAAAGCAATTCCTAAAATGCATAAATAGAAAACAAATTTAGAAAAATTGCCAGGTAAAATTTGATCAAAGATCATAAAATTCAATAATGTTTTAACCTTATATTAATAAGACAGCAAAGAAAAATGTTATTCTTTAATTGTGTCATGATGTCGTTTGATACTTATTTAAGTTAAGCATATTTTTTTGATCAAATTTAATTTATTTGCGCAACAAGGTCTAACAAAAACCAATGTATGCGAACAAGTTGTGTTATAGAAAATTCTATTTGATATCAGGCGGCGAAAGCTTTTAGCAACGGAAGAGGAGGCTTTAAAAGCAATCGAAAACTAATCTTTGCAGGCCATCGATAAATTTGTCGTTTTTTGTTTTCAGGGGAAAAACCTTTTTTGGAAGAAGATTGTGCAAAGGGGAAGAAATGGTAAGAGTTATCAAGCAAGGAAATGGTAAAACGCTTTAGGCCTTGGGCTAAGTGCCTTATAAAGTGCGCGTTAGTTTAAGCCGTCGATTATAATCAAACTCACATGTTAACTATGGGGATAATTGTTATTATTCTCACTGAAATTTTGATTATAAAATCTACGATAACTATGATTTTATTGTAGACATGATGACTGCGGAGAAAGATTGAAGCAGCCGTCCTTGGTTAATCAGGATAAGACGTAAGGCAACGAAGGAGAAGAATGATGATTGAGAGATGTCATATATATCACCTTGTGGCACCTTGATATTGCATTTCATATGATGGACCTAAATTTTCAGGTACCGCTTTCCTGCTTGTTATGCAAAACACACATCTACCATGAAAATCTGCTTTTTCACCCGTTCTGATTCGCCAAATTTTAGCTAGTCCCAAGGGATTTCGAGAAAAGCGAGGCGAGCGTAGATTGGCTGTTCCAGGGCAACACCGATTTTGTTTACATGTATTGGATTTCCTATCGACTTGAATTTAATGTTTGACTGTGTAAATGTGATTGAATACTATTGTTAATGCACAATAATATTGGTCCGATCTCCGAATTGTTATGCTAATCACTTGTTTCCAGTCTCCTTTTTGTGGTTTGTACGAGAAGTTTAAACAGTATAACATGACGGACGGGTGAACATGGCGGCCGAACGAACATCAGAGTCCCTTTTTCTAGCAATGCCAACATATGATTGCTATGATCACACAAAGAGAATAAGAAGGGACAGCCATCAGCTACCATCAATAGACATTGCCAACAGTTTTTCGTATAGTTCTGGCTTTGAACTTAGCAGCCCTAACTTTGCAAGCAACAGTTTCCAAGAGAAAGATACGAATTGCGTCGACCAATCCACATTGCATTCAAACGGCTCCCTTGCAAAATACTCGCGAAACCAGGCATTTGAAGCGTTTTACAGTTCCTTAAAGGCAAGTGATCTCAGCAGTTATATTGGCTTCAACAGTATTCTGTCAGGAAACGCACGATCGATACAAAATGGTGAGTTTTCGACCGCGTTTATTTGTAGCAGGTCTCATCGCGATTGCATTTTTCAGTTCCGTGACCAAAATTTTACGCAGCCTGTTTGGTTAAAACCACAATACGATAGGGCACGACATCACAGTTTTATTTGCATTAAGATACCTGACTCTATTCGTTTAATCGCTGAAAGGAACAATTGCAGCAAGGCATCACGAAAATCGCTGCTTACTCAACCTGCACGCTCTGTTGCTGAGTCCCAAACAAATTGAGATTGTCCGGAATAAGGCCTTTTCCACACAGTAAAGTGAAATCGTTATTTTCTTTATAGGTTATACATTTTGAAACATTTACTTGAATTTTTAACATAAAGATATTACTTTGAAATAAATTTTAACTTGCGCCACAATTTGATCTAGTTCAGTGATTGTATCTGAAATCGCAATTTAGGGACGCCTTCAAAGAATTAGAGACGCCAGCAACAATCCGCTCATTTTCCTGTTGTGCTTGAAAAAGCACTCGTAATTTCTGTCAGTGAAGAAGTACTCGATTTGTGGCGCATACTTCAACAGTTCAACAGTTGCAATGCCCACGGCATATTTAGATAAACAAATAGTTTCAACATTATTAACGCAGGTCCTTACGAAAGGAAGATGTATTCAAAACATCGATAGAACTATTTCAGTTTTGCCTCAAACATATTTGTTACTTTTCTAAAAATTCCTTCCAACCTTTGCAATATAATGCATAAATATGGGGAAAAATATGTTTCTGGATGGTGTCACAATTTTGTCAAAATAACAATTATGGTTGATTCACGAAACCTTTCATATGTTTTTTTTATTTTCACGCCGTGCGTTTGAACTTTGAGAAATTAGCTTTGCCTTAAAACTGCCAGGGTTATGAATATGGTTGAAAGTTATATGAAGGTAACCGACTTCCAAAGAGTAATTGCTGATTCAAAATGAAAGTTTATTGTACAAGTCGCTGTCTAAATACTGTTAAAGCAGTAAATGCTTTTCTGTTGCTGCTTTTCGCACTACCGTGCGGCCACCACCGCAGTAGCTACTTGATCCTAATCCCTTTCGCTCAATAATGCAGGAACAGTGTCCCAGGCACGAACGCCACCGCAAGTAAAGACCGCCGGTTTAGAGACAACTTTGCAATCATTGACGCTGCTTTGTTGAATTTTCTTTGAAAAAAGTAGCGCATAACAGTGCCTTTTAGGGAGCGTTTTTATCAGGTACGGCGCGTGAAAATCTAGTGCTGAGCCCTCACCATTTTCTAAGAATTGTGTTCAATGTCTGCTGCAATGGTCCTCACAAAGAGATTCACATTTATGAATTATTTATGGCTGTGGGCTAGCCTCAGCCCTCAGGGTATTTTAGCTCTAATTTAGAGCCTCCATTGAGAACCCCAGCCTACATCCCCCACCTCAATCCAAGTCCTCTTGTGGACTTTGGTTTTGTTCTTGGGGACCTTTCGCTTGTTCTTTGTCGTCCTGTTATTCTGAAACTTGTCATCTCATAGTTCCAAAAGTCAAGAAAAATTGTTTTTCCTAGCATGAAAAAATTCACTTAAAAATTTTCCACCAATTGTTTGGATTTTGAATAAAAACAATAATGATAAAATTTTCAACAATGTTTTGCATACAAGAGACAATTTTCGAAAGAACATTTATAATGCTTTTTGGGCTATAGCACATTCGCTTGCTTCCTTTTCACGTTGGTTGTTGTCATCAAGGAAATGTATATCGTACGATAACCTCCTAGTATTTTCGCCAAATTACAGACTTGTGCTGGGTAATATATGTCTTAAATGTTATTTAAAGGCGAAATCAATGTTACAGAAACAACGATTGCATTGAACAGGAAGTGTGCGAAAAATTTCATCAAAACTCAAAGCTTTGGTATTGTATCTGTTAGGCCAAATAAAAAAAATTTGACATTGCATTGCACCAATGGAAGGGATAAACTCGATAAGAATTAAGAATTTCCTGCAGGCTTCTGCCGCATTTCTAAATGCATAAAGTGCTTGATTACAATTTCCAAATTTTCTTTAGTCATCCTGCAGTAAGTGTAAGAATATTTGCAATTTTCTACAATGATCGAGAAGCTTTCAATGCATTAATATATTATATGTTAACGTTCTGCCAAAACTCAACAATTCTCAAAGCAAATCAAATCTTTTTTGTTGCAGCCATTGAGAACCACAACATGCCGCCTTCTCGAGTTGTGCATTGCAGAGCCGTGGCAGATGGCTGCAAAGAAACGGATATTGTCGCAGCTATGAAACAATTTGGCAAAATAAGGTCAAAAGATTTCCTTTTTAGTCTTTCCCGCATAATCTTACATTTGATATTAATTGACGAACTCTGTCCCACAACTGATCCTTTCTCCCTAGATCTTGTAGACTTTGGAACGCACTACTCTCTTCCTGCTTTCAAGACTTGATTAAAAACTAGAATTAACAACCCCTCTCGCCTTTCCCTTTTTAGTGCTTCACTATAGGCTCATTACCAACATTACCAACTAAACAAATAACGTATTAATAACAACATAAATATTTTTGCCTTTAAGCACCTTTTTATGTACAGGTCTACTATTATTTTCAAGGAAATCCCCTTGACTTGGCAGTAAGTGCGATCATAGTGGTACGATGCAAGACTGCACCATGCCAGCATATGGAAATTGCGGTGGCAAACCGCAATTTCTATTGTCATTTATTTCTTGTTCATTGACACGTGTTGCTTGCCGGTGTTTCATAACATCATTGCCGCTGACCTTTAATGCTGCCTCGTTTTGATTGCTGTCACGTTCCTGTAAGTAGAGAATTGTTTCTCGTGGCCGCAAGAAGGCTTTGGATAACCAATGCCATTTTATTCCGTGGTCAACTTAATTAGCCTGCTTCTATTTTGCCCTTTACCTCTCAAACTTTTTTCTACCTACTAATTTGTTCAAAACAACTTTACTTCTGCATAGACTATTCGATTTTTCTTTTAAATTTTGAGGTAGCTGTGGTTTTTAAAACATGCGTCTTTATTTCTTGAAGGAGCAACATTTGACAGCATTTGAATAAAAAAATGGAAGAATTCCGCTCTACCCTCGACTTCTTTTCTCACTTTGAGCTTTCTACCAAGATGCTAACTATATTGCAGCTTATTGCTTCCAAGGATATCACATGCAACCTGCTAGGCCCTTCTCGAAGTTGCAAAACCTACCGATGTTTGTCTTCGTTGGGGCTTTGTTGTCTGCAAAATATGCAGATTTTTTGGATGCCTTCTTTACCTTTTTCTTTTGTCTTGCAATTGCGAAAAACGTCAAATTTAGCCCGCAACTGTTTCCTTAGAAATGCCGCGTCCTTGTTTTGGTTTTTGGCTGTTGCGAAAATCAGCCCATAGTGCCTTTCGGCTTAATACAATAGAGTAACTTCCCAAACAAAAAGCGCTTTTTGTTACAGTTGCTAAGGCTCTGTTATGCACCAAAGCCTACGTTTTGCAGGGTTAGCTTTCCCCTTCTCGAAAGGCGATTGGTTGAATATGTTTTCGTTGCCATAAGCCTTGAACACACAATATCTGAGGGCTTGACCTTGAAGTGTGTCGAAAGATGTTTAGTTTGCAGTGGCATTTTGAGAAGAGCAGTAGTCGTTTCAACGATTTGTTATTTACCTTTCATAATTCGCCAATTCTTTATTACTGTTTATTTTGCATTCATATTGTTTCTCATTGTCCCTCAGTGATAAGGATTGCGGTCGAACGATGTAAATCCTTCCTTTGTGCTGATACGATTTATTCAAAGTTATTTGAAAATGTATTAGGAAACCTGCACGAAAGGCTTTCAAGAATTTCAATAGTGCAGATTTGTAATTTGTCATTTGACCTGCGTGCTTATGTGAGCTGTGGTGCAGTATTGATGGTAGCCATAAGGTAGTTCTAAGGGGCTTTTGATTGGCTGGTTAGTGCTCTAGGTGCCTCCAAATAAGGCATTGTTGCTGATCAATCTCAAATGAATCTGTTCTAGACAATCATTTCCTCCCAAAATATTTTTATCAAGAGTTGTTTCCAATTAGGCACTCCAAGTTTATTTGCCAGTTTGATTTTTTAATAAGTGTCTCGATTTATGTCAGTTTGTTCAATTAACTTTCATTGCACAGGTGTCATAGGTTTCGTTGCACAAAGTTTTTTCTAAATAGACTTAACCATAAAGCTATTTCCTTGTTAAGTGAAATCAAAATAAATACAGATACCGAGTATCAAAAGTACTAAAACAACTTGCTTTACTAATAAAGGTTGCCTAAATTGCTAGGGAAGGCTTTCATTTTGTCTAAATGAAATCGGTGAACATTGAATTGGCAATTGTGTCGCTCGGTCTATTCCTGTCGAGGTTGGGTATCACAAGAGTTTTTTGATTTTCAATTATCTTAGTTAGCAGAAATGCAAAATTTGTGTAGGTTAAATGGCAATTCTTGATGAATATTACAATATATTAATTTTTGCTCGAATTTTCAGGGCTCTGACATTGATGCCAAAGCTTCGACAAGCTCTGATTGAGTTCGAGGTAAATTAATTTCATTTTATTAATCGAGTTTAACTAATATTTTTATTACATTTTCCAAAATGCCGCAAGTAGTTTAAAGCAACGGGATGTTTTCAATTGTTCCAATCATTGATTGAGGAGATTCCATTTCTCCTCCCTTAACTAAGTGTCTCGAAATCATGGTTTCTTGCTATTTTTCTTTTTGCTAGTTTTGTTTTCTCGCCATTCGTCTTATCAACTTCAATATCAAATTCATCAAGAGCGTCAGACTAATTTACTTTCTACTGCTCTTGTTTCTCTTGCAGACTCTAGAATCGGCCACGGCTTGCATTAAGTTTTCCAAGGTTTGTCAACATTAACGAATGTTTTCATAAGTTATATATATAGATACTAGTTATCATTAAGATACTTTAGTTGCATTGGAAATTAGTCTCTTAATGCATGTCATCGTACGCCACATTTAACTATCTCTTTACAAAACGATAGTTCACTTCTGGCTTGTTACACTTTTTTTGTAAGAACCAGATAATTTTTTGCAGTTACCCGATGTTTATATTTTCAATTATAATTCGTTTTAATTTCAACACGATTTTTCTGCAATTGCAAACCGTCAATTATTTCTGAGGCCACTAAATAGCAGATTTGTATGACATTTTTAGTAGCACTGTTGATTTGCAGAAAAAGTTTTTGATTTGAGTCTGGGCATGTTCTTGCTTGGCAAATCTACCCTCGTTGTTCTTGAAGGTGTGCCTAAACATTTCTAATAGAAAAAGTGCAGTCAATTCTAAAACACAAGCGCTGCTCCAAACATTTTTCATTGCTCATGTAAAGCTACTTGCTGAACTGTTTGTTGTGAATCTGAACGAGATAAGACGATTTATCTTCCAGGTAAATCCGATAATGGTTCTTGGTAGGCAGATGTACGTGAATTTCTCAAAAAGCCAGGAAATTAACAGGTGGGAGGAATTAGATTTTCTTATCTTGTATCATCACTAACAAGAATGACAGCTTTGTGCTTCCCATTCTTTGATTGGAGGAGTTTGAAGTATTGCAGGAGAGCAATAATTTATTTTTAGATAACTCCATGCTGATCCAGCCAATTGAGTTGTATTTATTGTTGCTGAAACCAGGCCATTTCGTTTACCCTGAATGTTGTTAGATTTTGATGAGCCCCAATAAAAGAAGAGAGCATCAAGTCAAATAAAAGTCTATGATAACCACCTTTTTAATAAAGGTAACATATTTATAGAGGAACAGGAAGATTTAGGCGTTTTCCAATCAATCTCTGTCTTCTTTCTTTGAATCTTTGAGTAAGTGAGAGGTAAGCGGTCGCCGATTGGTCAATAACAAATAACAATTCAATCGCGCCATTCCTCTTTTTGCGTTAATTTCGTATCCACACCTAAATAAAAAATTTTCCATTCTTTTGTCATTAGCAAACGTTTATACTCTGAGGAGTATCTGATCGATTTTCATATCTGCTTTTTAATGTGTGCGATTTTCTTACGTTCCTATCTAAAATCAAAATTTAACATATGAAGCCTAGGGTATGGTTTCATGCTTATTAAATGCATATTCCTGTTACTTGTTTGTCATTCATCGTTTCTCACTTATCAACACGTGTTTTTCCACAAGGGATTTCAGTGGCAGCAGTGGCACGCTTGTGGAGACGCCCACCAATGTTCTCTTGTTCACCATCATCAATGCAATTCATCCAATCAACGTGGTATGCTCTGCTTCTATGTCCTCTTTGCTGTGTTTTTAAAGGTTTATTGGTTAGAGAAAATGCGAAAAATTCGTGAACTTTGGACATCATTTCCATATTTTGTTCTGGTGCATTTTCAAAAGTCAAACTATCAAAAATTATCTCTAATCTAATCTAAGTAGCCCATGCATTATGCTTAAGGACCTGTCTAAATACGTCTTAATTTTCTAGATTCGATGCTAAAATTTGTTTGTTTTCTAGTTTTCTTATCTCAACGCTTTAATCAGCATTTTGATCCTTTTAGGACGTGATAAAGAAAATTTGTTCAAATCATGCCGAGGTTCAGCGGATTGTGATTTTTCACAAAAACGGCCTTCAGGCGCTTGTAGAATATCTTTTCATAACAATATTTATTAATTTCCTGCTGGCAAATGACATTTCTACGAGAATCGAATTTGACAACTTGAAAATAAGAGATTATCTCAAAATCACTTCCAGATATATTCATAAAAACTGTTTCCGAAACCCATTTGATATTTATGAAAACTCATTTCTTCAAGATATCTCTAACAGCACAGCCCATTAGTGTTTGCATTTAACAAAAGGCTGCTATAACTGCATAAAGATATTGAAATAGTCAAGTAACCGAGAAGATAAAAAACTTATTCATTTGTGCAGAATTTAGTCTATTGAAAGCAGATTCGGATTAGCAGCCTCGTAGCCATTAGATTCCTTAATATGGTCGCACATTTGGGACATCAGAGGAGGCACAAGCGGTGAAGAAATCACTCAACCGACGTGATATTTACGCTGGTTGCTGCACTTTGAAAATTGATTTCTCCAAGGTAACTTGTTTCGCCTTCATTCATATTGTCCAGGCTCTTATGTTTTCACCTGTTTTCTGTCTTCCAATAACATTGTAGCTTTTGATGAAGAGTTTTTGAGATAAGATCAGCAAATTTGATCAAGTTGAGCAATGCTAACTTCTCCGTTTACAGACTGCCATTTTAATTAAGCAACGGGTAAATTAGTTATGAATACATTAATGATGTGACATTGCCATCAATAGGTAAACTTTTTTTGAAAGCAAATTCTTGAAGTAAGTATATTTCGTGTAATAATCCATTATGTTTCTTTCATTTCTAGGTGGTTCATTTGTTTATGTCGAAGATTTTGTTTCTTTGTAACCTAGCCTGTGTTACATTTTTTGTATAATCGTTTTCGATTGTTTTCATGTTGTTACGGAAAAGATTAGTCGGTGTCAAAAACCTTTATTGAAATCACGGCAATCAAAATAAGTTATGAATCATATTTTGCCCAATGTTCAACACTTTCCGCATGAGTTGGTAATATTTTAAAGCAACCGACTTTAAGAAATAATATCTTTTCGTTTTATAATGATTATTCATAGCATGACGTCATTATGATAAACATAGCAACAACGAACAGTTAGCGACCCTTGACTCCAAATGCAATTTACAATAGCTCAGGAGAGGACGATTCGAAATTGCGTTAATGTACTATGAGTTACGCCGTCGAACAACGTTTTTTTATGAAAGCTGCTATCATTGATGTTTCTTTGTTTAAAAATCGTTCAAGTAATACTCCTTTCGTTTTGTTGTTGCAGACTGGTCGACTAAATGTCCATGCGAATACAAGTGAAACTTTTGACTCGGCCATCGACAACCAAAGCCAAAGTAAGTCATCCTGTTTCCCCTTTTTTCCTACCTGTCTTAATTTTAAGGAAGCCTTTTTTCATTTTGCATCAAAATTGTTTTTAAAACATTATTGAATCGTATTTCAGGGGCAATTTTAGAGCTGCTGTCAAATGACCGTGATGGAAACTACTTTGCGGAACGCGGAATATCCAACAGCAGCTACTCGTCATCCAGTTATACCAATGGAAGCTTGGGTTCTTCATCGCCTGGGCCGAGTCCATCTTTTCCGATCGGGCAGGCTTCAAGTGGTATGCATCGTAACTATAAACACGAGTATCTTGTACGCGCATCGTTACGTCATCAACTATTATCAAGACAATATGCAGCGAAGACCGCTGATGCCCCGAGAGACAGGGTTCATAGAATAAATGAAGTGGTTGGTCGCTGACCAATGATACCTAATTGATTCAATAATTAAATATTCCTAAAATATTTTCAATGTCGTTTAATGCTCAATGTAATTCCTGAATCGTATTTTCGCTCCACCAGCACAACAATTATCGCGTGCTAAGCGTAACAAGAAAAAGGAATGTTTCGTGATTCGGTTCTGTAAACCCGCACGCAATGGATCAAAATACACTTTGAATTGACCTAAATGTAAAGGTCAATCGCATCATGTAATGTTGTGTTTCTGCTTCTTTTTGTAACTACATACAATGTTTTTTTCACGCAACAAGCAAACGTGACATCCACAGCATCTCTTCCTCATTTCCCCTTGGTTCGACGAATTATTTCGATGCAAAGTTTAAATGTAAAATCAATGTGCGTTAGTTTATACGATAATTCCTTTTATTTAAAAACTATCAAATTCATCAAGCATCATCAACTAAGTTAAAACTGTTTTCTTCTGTGGTACAAAAATTAACCCAGTTTTTGATCTTGTATCTGTTGTTTTAAAGAGTGTCAGACGAAAAGCTTAAGTATTTTGCAAATGTTCTGCTTTTTCCAAAACCATTTTCAAGTCAAGATACTTGGGAACTACAAAACGAAGGCAAACTTTTTGGAGAGACAATGCGAAAAAAAATTGTACATTTGTTAGTACATTCGAAAGAAACCTCTGAACATAGCTCTGCAAAGGAGCACGGTAAAAGTAATATTGCCACTGTTCGCTGATGCATTTTTCCATCATAAAAAATATCATTTGCATTTATTGCTACCAAATGCCTCTCTGTAGAGAAATCTCAGCGATACAATTATCAAAAGGAACATTCCACTGACCAGCGTTCTCTTTCCTTTATAAAAATATTTTGTCTTCCTACGATTGTGACCTTTCAGTAATATTTTGAAATCCTCTCCCCCAAAACCATTAGGCAGACACCGTGTTTAAGAATCCTTCTTTAGGAAAATTTTCCTTTCCAAATAATTTTTACTGTTTAGATATGATTTTAACTGTCAAGAACTTTCAAATCTTATTTTCCCCAAACTTTAGATCAATTAAAGCATTTTTTGTTATCTGGGAAATCGAAAATTTCTAATGTTTTAAAAAAGATTTGCGGCTGACTGTAACTACTTTTGAACGATTTGGCATGATTGCGTACTTCAAATTGAAACATATTTAAATATTTAATCATCTTTGAAGCATTTATAAAGTCCATTGCCCACTGAGAATAATTGGTAATTGGATGTTGAACTCTTGTTTCAGATCCAGCGATCGAGGATTCGGTTATGGAGTCAATTGGCAGCAGATCATCCACATACAAAGCAGCTCAGAGTAAGCAAACCTCGCATTCATTCCGCCCAATCTCTGATGCAACAACAACTTCAATTCTGTTTAGTTTGTTTGCGTGTAGAAATCTCTCCTTGTGAAATTACATTCTTGATATATAAAAAGTATTGCCTCAAGGGTTTTCAGATGTATAACACATTGCATTTGAATTTGGAAATTTTTGTTTCATTTTTGTTTTTCTATTCTAGATGACATCATTGCAAAGGCCATTGCAAAGCATGGAAGCTGTGAGTTCCCGACTTAACTCATTTCTATGATGTATTTTGCCACAGATGCTTCCAATTTATGTTTCAGAGGGTAATTTGGCGGACATCTGAATGGAAAGAGGACCAAATAGCAGGGGTTTAGTTTGATATCGTTAAAAAGTGCTTTGTAGGAGTGGGGCTACCTAAATGTTCACAAGATTCTGAGAAACGGTGTGGGCTATCATTAAAGAGTGACATCAGTTCATAGTTGGAATTAAAAACATAATTGATATTAATTTATATTGTAAGTAGCTTCTAACATAAAATAACATCTCAAATCTCAAATTTCAACACAAACACGGGCGCCTCTGCATAACCGAGTACATATGTAACAAGAATAATTACACATTAATATCCAACCATTACAATTTCTATTACACAAAAGACAAAATACTTGTCAAAATGAAGTCAGTGGGTGTGGCTATTGTATCAAGTTGATGTAGGTTCGTTGGCTCCTTTCTGGAGGCACGTAAGAGGAAATCACCATCTCAGTGGTAGTAGTAGGCTTGAAGCGGCTTTTATTTTTTAGCTACTTATATACGCCTATTTTAAATAAACAGATAGTAATAAATAAAATTAATGATAAACTGTGTGAAACTTTTCGTCAAACCTCTTCGTCAGCGCCATCATTTTATTTTTCAGCTGCGTTGAACTCAATACTCTCAGACACAGGCATTCTCAATAGTTTGATTGACACAAACAACACCAACAACAGTTCTTCAAGCATTCTCGGTATCCAACCAAACACAAATGGCAGTGCCTTCGCCTCCTTTGGCAAAAGCCTTAGCTTAGGTTGGTACATGTCTTAATGCAACTTTTTTGTTGACAAAACTGGAATCAGATCCTTTTTTCTTGAAAAAATTGTTTTTGCACAACACTTGGTCGTTTCGATTATGGCCTTGGTTATATCCAAAGGCACATTTAAACCAGCCAACAGAAAACCAGTCAGCATCCATAATTTTTTTGACTAAAATTACTTTGATATTTCTGCATAATTTCACCCGAATATGTTCTCTTGCCAGCCATAATCCATCTTATTCTGCTACTTTTATCAAACAAATTTTATACCTTTTATACGGTTTTAGCCCCCCCCCCCACTTTTTTTAGACCCCCCACTTTTCTCAACGCTCCGCGGTGCCTGATCGTTTTTTAAAAGTTTTTTACAAGTCGTGTGAAATCGCCTTTACTCGAGTGAAAGTCTTGGCAACACAATAGACCGGCGTTTTGTTTTGTTTTTTCTTTCGTGGTTGTTGGTCGTACGTAGAAGCAAACAGTACTAGCATTTATTGCTGTAAATTGATCGCATGTAACATGTGAAAGTATCCACTCTTTGTATTGAGTTTGATTGTTAATTCCATATCTAATAGTGGAATCTTATCTCAACAGCCGGAGGAGAGGGATGCGTAGCTATGGTGTATGGGGTGAATTTGGAAAGGATGAATTGCGACAAACTCTTCAATTTGTTTTGTTTGTATGGCAATGTGGTCAAGGTAAGAATATATTTTAATTGGGGCATTTCGAAGATCTTCGCTTATTATTGTTCGTATAACACAGTACCTGGTATGATTGCCCTGTCCAGTCGGGGATGAGGAGAAGTAAACGTGTGCTTAAGAACGAGCTCCCCGTGTTCTTGCAATGGTAGAATCTGCTCCAATTTGCTATTACATATGCTTTATATTATTAGGACTATGGATGTCATGGAAATAGAAAAGAGAAAGATATGCTCGAACTATAGATTCACAGAATGTTTAACATAAATGCTGTTCAATTTGCAGGTGAAGGTTTTAACAAACAAAGTCGGTGCTGCAATGATTCAATACACAGATAAAATGTCGACGGATATCGCGATCCGGAATCTTAACAACCTGACGCTCTTCGTGAACAAATTCCAATTATCGTTAGTACATTTCACTTGTTGAATTCTTCCATTTTCTTCCTATCTCTTGCTGTCACTGTTGGCAATTCGCCCTTTGTCATTCACCCTTCGCAATCCTAAGTGCTTGTGCAAGTGGCAGTTGATTTCTGCCCTTGATGCGTCTACCTAGCCTTAATCATAATCATTAGCCGTAATCTCTTTGTGTCCTAATCTTAATAAATATCACTAACGGAACTAGCTGCATGCTTTCTCTAATGTAGCCTGATGAATAAAACTTGGTTGCAGCTTGAAGTCATTCGCTTGTGTTTTCCTTTGACTAGATTTTCGAAGCACCCATTCATTGCCGATGCATCTCAAATCTCACGGCTCCCAGACGGCTCTCCTTCTGCTGTCAATTATGCTGACTCAAGAAACAACCGTTTCAAATAGTAAGATCTTTCAAGTTCAATGTAAAATTATGATTTTTGAGACTTAAACATTAACCTTGTATTTTCGTTTCATTAAATCTTGCAGGTTTAGCCATTGGTCTTGCTCACTAAATCAAATGTTTTGACTTTAAGTATAATTTCAAGTCTTTAATTCTTAATTTGCGTAAAATTGCTTGTCATTTTAGCATTCCTGGAGGAGTTGACATCTTTTCACGTATCTTTTCTATAGTTTATATTTTAATTAGATATTCAATCATTTCCTTGATTCGATTTGAAAGAAGAAACAATCTTAAAGTTTTGCTTATCTTCAAATAAAGTTCTAAGTGCTTGTGGAATAAAGAGATTGTTACAAACTAAATAATTGAAGGTTAAATGCTAAAATATTAAGGGTTTATAGTTATAATGAACAATGAACATGGGTTAAAAATCGACATTTCATTAGATGTAATCAGATATAACTAGATTGTTGTTGAAAATGGACCGAATAACCAAGAATATGGATTTTGTCATGGATATTGTTATGGAAATTGACTCAGAGACCTCAGGTATACATCCACCATCAAAAGTGCTGCATTATTTCAATGCCCCTGCAGACTGCACCGAAGAGCAGCTCAAAGAGGTAAGCGCCATTCATTTCCTTTCCTACCGAAGAAAGAATTTCATGTTTAGCATTTGAAGCTAGCTCAGTCGATCCATCATCAATTTTTTCATCTAGACTCCAGAAATTTAACATCAAACGGGTTTTCTGTGCTGTCATTCGAGATAAAATTTATTAACAAGAAAGTAGCTTCTGAAACCAAAAAATCTAATACGAAATTTGACAGAAAAGAGAACCATTGACAAGTCTTCCCGCAATTCTTTATCTTCATTTTGTGTCGCTCCTTGTCAATTTTCTTTACCTTGTTATTGTTTTATTATTTCAAATAGTGAGCTTTTAGGAGTTCTTGCAATATAACCTTTAAACTTAAACAGATGTTTGTTACTTTACATTTCTAGAAAACTACTAATGGTTCCTAAATTATTCCTTGGAATACAAATAAAAATTATTTGCTATGATTATGTTGATTTGCAAAAAAGTTAGCAATATTTAAAAGAAAGATCAAACAATGGAATGGGGACCAATGT
Source organism: Rhopilema esculentum (assembly GCF_013076305.1). The sequence goes on from NW_027019317.1 coordinate 14,402,808, forward strand.
AAGTGTAAATATGCAAAAAACCGAAATGTGGGTATGCTGAGATCCTAAAAAAATTGATTAAAAAAATTGTTTTATTATTTCTCTCTTCTGATTATGTTTTAATTTTGTAATTTTGTAGAAATGTAAATAGTTGGTATGAATTAGCTTTTTACGCTATGTATAGCACCGTGAAAATAATAATAATAATAAGAGGAACATTCGGAAATTTCTGATTTTATTAAAAGCTGACAGACCTTGTCCGTTTGATTACCACGCATCTTTCAGTCATTGTTTGGCTTTTGTTTGAATAGTTATATCTTGGTATCTCTAGAAATCATCTGTTAAAATTGTAAACTTTTGACAAATACTGAATTCTCATTTAAAAGGTATTTGCAGCCGTCAATGCCGAGATTCCACTGAAGCAAGCTACCTTTGCAAAAGGTAAGCAAGGCTCAAAGTCTTTTCATAAGCCTGGCTTGAAGCGATTGTATCGAAAGCTTGCTCTCATAGCATTGTCTCGAGGAATTCTCTCAAGTAAAGGCGTTTGAAGTTTAGCGAGTCTCGACGAATTCTCTCAAGAAAAGGCGATTTGTTAAAATTATGCGAAATTTGATGTTATCCAGTAGAAATATTGTAAAACTGAAGTTTCGCAATTTTTGCCTGTAAATTTGCTGTGCTCAGGCAGTAAAAGTAGGCATTCGTTTTAGGCCAGCGCAGTGTCGAGGCAGTTAGTATGCTGAGTCAAGGGAAATCGTCATCTGGATTGCTTGAGTTTAGCTGCGTGCCGACTGCTGTGGAGGCACTTATACTAGCCAATCACTTCACCATGCACAGAGATGGTAGGTTGATTTTCATGTCTAGAATCAAGCACGGATCTCTTTTCCAGTCGCCACTATATGAAAAGATGATCAGGCGCAGAATGTGATGCATAACCAACCATGTTGACTGGCGGATAAAGCAGTCAATCAACATTCGGTTAATGCAGCTTATGTTTTATGATGAAAAGCTGTTTTCTAGGAATTTTATAGCCACTCGCGTTTAATAGTCACTTCTGTAGACTTCCAGTAGTTTGTCATGCACACGTCCGTCAGCCCAATATAGATTTTGCTAACAATTAGCAAAGTCTTCTATCCACCAATCAATCAATCATTACATAGGAAGTGTGCCCTTTTGATACTTATAAAGTGATAATTTTATCAAAGTCTTCACAAATATCACATTTACAACTAATATCATGTCTTGAGTTGAAAACAAGAGCTTTTTTTAATATTAATCCCAAACTAGGCAGTTGGTATCCTTGTTTTTGTGAACATTTTAGAGTGAAAATGTCGATTAAGGGGTTCCTCATGTAGAATGCCTTGAAGTAATCCTATCCACCTGCACTCATCCTATTCATGTCCTATTACATTGTCTCCAAATTACTCAAATGTTGCATATTACTGCTTTGTCCTAGGTGGAGGTGCGTACACTTTGAAGCTGGCTTTTTCACCGAGCAGCACAATTAACAATTGAGAAAGCCACAGGGAGCACAGATAACACCAATAGCATGATGTTATGAAAGTTACTTGGTAGCAATGTAGTGATCAGATGCATTTGGTGAGAGAGGCCGTTGCTAATTTCTTAATGTCAGAGCACAGAATTTAAATATTTTGTATTTTCCACACGAATCTCGTTCAAGTTTCTCACGTCTAAATTTGCAATATTTTTTTACTCATCTCTTCGCAATTCGAGAATTTGAACTTTTCTTTTTAAATTTTTATCAATAGTCGTTTTATTCATAGTGTGCATTCAATTCAATTCATTGTTAACAAACGCACCGTCGTAAAAATCAAAATCGCTTACTTTGTCAAATGGCGATAAAAGTAACATCTTGTGCAAGGCTGCAATAGCGAAAAGGTGTTGCTTGCAAGGCCAAACATAAGTTATATTTCCAGATTCGTGTCCATTACTACAGGAAAAGCCATGTCTTATTCTCTTGGAAATTTTTCAACAAATTAATTCAAAGTTCCTTTTGTCAATGAGTTAGAAAAACATACTTTTTAATTGTGAAACTGTGACCCCCCGTCTTTTCGTTATTGCAGGTCATTTTGCTATTAAATGGTTTTGTTAGTGTTGTCCCCCTTTCCTTAAACGTATCGTATGTAGGTAAACATGCAAAAAGTGAATCTTCATAGAAGATTTATCGTCGTCCATCATTTTGTTATATACTTCTTAATTACTTTCGTTGTGCAAGGTCAACCATACCAGTGATGTAATACTTACAGTTCGCAGAACTTATCACGTCTCCAGTTTTCACAATTTGACTTTCTTGCTGCAAAAACGATGTTTAAACAGTAGATTGGTATCGATATCTTGCACGGCCACGGTTACAAATCTTTCAAATGTTTTCGTGAATTACGCACGACATGAAGGTTAAAGGCAGTACGTCGCGCCGTTCATGGTTTATCGATGCAAAAAAAAAAATTTATATTTCAGTGAATTTTCATTTCGTAACAAAGGACGCCTTTCACTTGCTATTGACCAGTTCTACTAATTTGTTACGCTTCTCTAATTTCGAGGACCCTCGAAATTCAACAAAAAATTGCCAATGGACAGCGCGACATGCTGCTTTTAAACCTTCTCAATGTTTTGATTATGTAGTATTCTTTTCGTTACGTAAGACGTGCTTAATCTCACAAACTCCGAATGAGTATGCCTCTTTAAAAGCTTATCCTGGATTGGCAGGGCCGGCGAAACAGGGGGGGGGGGGCGGGGGGCCATGGCCCCCCCACATTTCTGCAGGGCAAAAAAGTTNGGGGGGGGGGGTGGGGGGGGGGGGGGGGGGGGGGGGGGGGGGGGGGGGGGGGGGGGGGGGGGGCCATGGCCCCTCCACATTTCTGCAGAGCAAAATAGTTTTTTTAGGCAATGCGGAAAGATATCTAATCCATCATTCTGTAAATGAGCGTACGCAGTATTACGCTTGGTAGCTATGTATTTACCAAACAGAAAATTGAAAATGGGAATTTGGTCAAAAAAGTCAGTCATTGTCCAAATGGTACAACGAATAACAGCTTGGCTAAAGAAATAGCTCGAGAAAACTGATTCAGAAAGACTTTGTTGCCTGCACCAAATGATCAGAAAGACTTTGTTGCCTGCACCAAATGATCAGAAAGACTTTGTTGCCTGCACCAAATGATCAGAAAGACTTTGTTGCCTGCACCAAATGATCAGAAAGACTTTGTTGCCTGCACCAAATGATCAGAAAGACTTTGTTGCCTGCACCAAATGATCAGAAAGACTTTGTTGCCTGCACCAAATGATCAGAAAGACTTTGTTGCCTGCACCAAATGATCAGAAAGACTTTGTTGCCTGCACCAAATGATCAGAAAGACTTTGTTGCCTGCACCAAATGATCAGAAAGACTTTGTTGCCTGCACCAAATGATCAGAAAGACTTTGTTGCCTGCACCAAATGATGGAGTATTATTTTTTCTATAGCCTAAACTCCGCTCCCAAGGTCTATTTGTTGACGGGAAGTTTCTCAAAAACTATTGAAGGAAAAGAAACTGCTGGAAAGAAAATTTTTTAAATATGAGAAATAAAAAACTTTTGTTGCATAATCTTTCATTTTGAGTTGACAGTGACTCTTTTGATATTTGATATTGACAGTGACTGTTGATGGTTTTGTTAAAGCTTGATTCATTTATTTTCTCCTCCATTTTATTTTGGTTCCTTTTTAAATCTAAAAAGCTTGATTACGAGCTGCAATTAAAAGTTTGTTCCAAAAATTTGCAAAAACTTTCCTATTACATGCCAACATTACAAGAGACAAAATTATGCGACACATTGATAAAAAAAGCTTGAAAATATTTCCTCGGATTTTCTATCTGTCAAAATCCATTTTAGATACTGTTTCTGGCCACCCCTAATACACCATAATTCTAAAAATTTTCTTGCCACCAACCATTTTGACCTTTCCTAAAACCTTTTATAACCTTGATTTTTGGCTCCTTCGCTTTCAAATATGTTTCGCCGGCCCTGTTGAAACTGTTGATTTACGCAATAACTTGCGAACTATACTGAATGAAAATTCTAGTAACAGGGCTGGAAGTTCACAGAATCCTTTGCATAAGGTCATTGTTCCTATTACACATAGAATTGTGTTTTTAAACTCTTTAAAGTTGTGACAACTTGATAGCGCCATATTGAATGAGCCCAGAGTTTCAAAACGCTTCGCGAAAAAGGCAGCCTGTTACCGACCACAAAATTTCACAAACTTTTTGTCAAAATTTTTCGCGTTTCGCTGTCGTTAATCAAGCACTTTGTAGCACATTGTGGGTAAAAACGTATTAGTCCATTCACAGTCCATTAGGTTTAGTTGAGCGTGGAAATGTTTTTAACAGCATAATAGAAAGAAACCACCTTTTAATGCGCATATTCTAGTGTTTTAACAAGCCAGACATATTTGTTTTAATGTTTGAGTATATGTTCAACACACGACTAGCCCGTTTTCGTATACAGTTATTGAAAGCGTTGTCTGTTTTGAACTCGTTTTCAGTTATTATACGCCTCGTTATGACACTGTTATCATAGTTAAAGCATTCAAATGCAAACATTTTTGTAATTTTGATATTTGTTAAACCGCCACATTATTGCATAGGCCATAACTGTTTCCGTGGTTCGACCACGTGATTTTGTTGAGAGTGCATCGTAAATCATATGAATCGCATTTGATGCGGTTCACATGAAGCACATCTCAGAATATACATAGAAACGATGCATAATACTCAAGCACATATGAAATCTAGACTACCTCGTACTAACAGTTCATCTTTGCCAGCCGTGATGCCTGGATTGCTAAGACCCACCTTCGTATCCATTGTTGCTATTACCAACTAGAAGCGTGCCTAGGCAATGAATTTCTAGCGTTCCTTTTATTTTCTTGCTCGTATCAAAGTGACTTTAGCTTCTGTACTAAACGGTTATTTGTGAGTTAAAGGGATTGTTCCTAAACTTTGAACTGTAGATGCAACTTATGTGCTCAAATTTGATACCAAAATTTCCCCTTAACATAACTTTGGATTTATTTTCCATGCAACATTCTCCAAAACGTTTCTAACTGTTTCCATAATTTTCTAAGGAATCTCTTTTAAAATAACCACTGTTGTTGCGCCTCCACATCAACGCTTGCAGACATGGGTGCGCTTCAGTACGCCACAAATTCTTAGAAATTCTTTTGTTTAAGCATCTTACGTCGTCCATTTTTTGTTTTTAATTTTTCCTATTACGAAATATGCCAAGCATCAATATTCTAGCTACAGGACAGACAAACATTTTTTCAAAAGGTCTTCTTCAGGCCGATAGAGACAATGTGCTAAGTTCAACTTTCTTGAATTCTTTTCCAACAATCTGGTTTATAGTTAAGTTTCACATGACGCATAATATCTTCGCATTGTTTCCGTCGCATTTTATTGCTCGCATTTTGCTCTCACTCATCTCTCAAGTACATGTGACTAATAGGCCGCTTTTGTGTAGTTTATAAGCTTTTTATAACATTTGATAATTCTCAGAATATTTGTTTGTATATCTCGTTACGTGCAAAAAATATTCAGGGCACGTATGATTAAATGTTCTACCGATGTTGCAAATCAAAGACTAACGGAAAAGTCAAATAAATACGACAAGAATGCCATGTAATTCAAAGGTTTTACAACCTTGACCATCTGTTTCCTAGTCTATGCCCATCATCTAACCGACCTTGTATATGGCTTGGTGAAGTGATGTCGTCAAAAAATCTCTAATTTTGATTAAACATCCACCCTATAGCTTGAAAAAATAGTTGAAAATAGTCGTTTGTGTGAATACCTCAGTTGGACAGCTCAAAAGTTCGCTTAAGTTAAGTTTTTAGCTATTACCGACTGTTCAGCAATGGGCCTTTACAAAGTTCATATCTTTAACAAGGAATCACACAGACACTTCGTAATACATTTGACTGATTTTGTATGCTTAAAATTTGTTCTTTCCGTTTTGTGATCCAAGTTTAAAACGATAAAAAGCTTTCCGAGGCGCCATCACTTCGCCATTTTGTTATACAAGGATTCTACTTACTTGACAGCTGTTAATAACGAGGTCAGATTATAAGCTTGCCTCCAAACTGCTTGCATTGTCCATGTCAACTGCCATCTACAGATTCCCCTGCCCAGGAGCTCATTTTAACGTCATATACGAATTTCAATGGCAGCAACGCTTTATCTAACGCACCTATGCACTTTAGTCTTAATGTGGGTCTATTATCGTTTATTATCGTATAGATGCTCTCATATTTGTTCAACCGTCCACCCTCTCAGCTATCATAGAGAACAAGCAAGACACATCGAATCATTTTAAAACTCGATGTCCCTAGTATCTTATATCAAGCAACAGCAACAAAATTAGCAATGTAAGTTTTTTAATCAGCCCCTGTGCAAGTAAAAATGTTGCAGCGCCTCCACATCAACGCTGTTCAACATCAGTGTATTTCAGCTCCTTCCATCTTAGTGTTATGTATCGTCGTCGGTTTCCATGAAAACAGCAGTCTCATTCTGATTTACAATGCAACAACACCGATTCTTTATAAATGTCGCAAATTTATTTTACTAAATGTAGCTGGAAATCTGTTGATCGTGGTAATCTCGTGTAATTTTGCACGATTCAGCACTTTCTTTTCCAGACAAAAATTTGAAAAATAATAGACGTTCTTTACATTTGTTCGGACCGCAATATTAATCGAGTACAATTGTTCGTTGTATCTACCCGTCACAATTTCACGTTTAAAACGATTGTTTTTAAGATTTTGTTCATTGTTATATTTGATCATAGCATGTATTGATACAAGCGTTTAAATGACACTGAAGCAAGACTCATTTTAAAATCAATAGCTTATTATCAACCCCCGGCTTTGAAATTTGAGATCCTTAAAGCATATGCAAAAGTTTGATTTAGTTTGTATTGGAAAAATCCATGGCACTTCCAGTAGTTGTCACAAGCCTAAAGCACCCACAATTGCAGAATACCAGAAGCCCTTTTCATTGCCTTTGCCAGTGCAACATGACTTTGGACCTTTATTTTAATGGATATCTTAAAATGTTTATCTTTGATGCAGAATTTTTGAATCTATGAAAATCACACCCACAATGTTGTCTTGCAACAGTGTCTTAGAATTAGCAAACAATTAATGTAAATTAGCATATTCCTGGGACAGCGTTTCTCGGAAAATATCTCCTTCAACCATAAAACCAAGATTCAAATCATGTATGACTTTTTACACACAGTCTACTTCGGACAAATTTAGCCCCCTTTTGGTAAGCCCCCTTTTGGTAAGCCCCCTTTGGTAAGCCCAACTGCTACCACAGATATATCAATGGTTATTTCGTTTTTCGCTCCTGTGGGCAGAGCCTTGAGATCGTGGCAGGAACATTCTCAAGGGAATGGTTCCAGGAGCAGCGCACTCACTCATTTTGATTCGCAGAAAAAAATGACATATTTCATATATTCATATTTTATATACTTCATATATGTGGCCACTAGAATCCGAGTGACGTAGACCCAGAGCCAAGAATACTATCTTTATGAGGCTACCCTTACTCCCGATTTTCAGATGCCTAGGGCATGCTCCATGTAACCATACCCCGCCGTACCTCGTCAGAGGCCTTGATTAAAAGATCTGTGGAGGGAGGCTGCTCTCGGAGATCTTTACGAGAAAAGGCCTGTCCCAGGAAACCTTCCAATATCTTGTCAGATACACTAGTGTAGTCAATGTAAGTATTCGCTTCACGTTTATGATGATATTGCCATTCACTGATTCGTGTTTGCTATCTCCGCGTCTATCTGTTGTTGCGAAGGAAAACTGGGTTTAGCCGAAAAAATACGATGAGGGAAAGGGCAAAGAATGGTACAAGAAAGTTTTGAAGACCACTGTGTGGGAGAAGAGAAAATGTCGCTTATTTTAAACAATGGTTATCTGTTTTGCCCTGACCTGACGGGTGAACCTGCTTCTTTATTTCCTCTTTTCTTCATTTTCTTCTACGCAATAACCTTAAGCTTGTTGAAGTTTGCATTATTTGCTAGCCGTAAACGTAGGCGCTTGTTAAGTTGAGTTTGGGATAAACTGTTTCGATATTTGAGGCGACACGAGTTGCTTGAAAGGGCCTACGTAATATATCTAACCTACAAAAAATTTGATTAATTTTGAATTGATTAGATCGATTTCAAATTTAAAAATTCAATGTCCAAATTTGATGCAGATTTCAAGCTGCTGAATTTTTTGTTCAATTAAATGTTAATTGGTCGTGTTAATGGTAATTAATTAAAATAGAACAAAAAAGTAACAGAAAAGAAATAGCATCAATTCAAAAAGATCAGACACTAAGACAAAAAACAGCCCCAGTTGATTAATTTGATATAACAATTGACAGTAAATGGGAGGATCATTAAGGACATAAATTCAAGGGCGTTGTGACTAAGGTTCTATAGAGTGGCAATTCCGAGAAAAGAGCGTTTACAATTTTCGCATGTTTAACTAAGGCAATATTCGTATTACTTAGGCCTCAAGACTTGTTTGTTTACCTGACCAAATATTGGATTTCTGTGAACAACTGTATTGAAGCTCTGTTTCCTACCTGATATAGATGGAAAAGTTTCAAACGTACCACAAATGTAATTTGTGATTCAACCGAAAGAACAACACAAAAAATGTTCTTATAGAAAAATACTAAGAAGCACTTGCCCGCTACCTGCCTCCATAACTTCTTTGTAAAAAGTACATAACTTAACTGCAAAAGATTTAAATGCATTAAAGTAAATGCACAAAATGCATCTTCATTTGAGGATATTCTAATGCTAGAGAGAGTAACTTTGTACACCACAGAAGTATGTAGCCCAATCGAAGTCTTTAAAACAGTAAAAAGGAGAAAATATGGCTCTTTGAGACAAATTTTCAGCTTCTCCTGGTCCGTCGCTAGCTGTTGTGCACAAGAGGAAGGGGTGCCCCGATATGAGCTATCGAATATTTACCCTCGAAGCACCCCTAAATGGCATAAATGTCTCGTTTTTTAATGAAATTTCTCCTACGAGTTTGGGAGGGGGGGTGTCACACCTCCACAACCTCGTAACGACAGCCCGGAGCCTCTCTCGCATATTTTCAGCATGAAATAATCTACTGAATAATTGCTCATTAAAAACACTTAAAGTAGCTCGTGATCCAGATATAAGTGTACGGAGATTCGGAGCAACTTCCAACACGAGCACCTTTGAAAGACTAAGTTCATCCAATATCCACGGTCATCCCACAGCAAAGTTTTTGAATAAAAAACTGAAAAAACAGTTAAAAAATACCAAAAATAGCCCAAGGGAACAGGTTCTGGTTAGGAAAAACATCGCAAAGCTTTTTAAAAATCCTGTTCACTGCTCTTATGCTAACTAAGCAATAAAAAATGTTCATTGTTTTTGTTCAACTGAAAAATTTAAGAGGAGAAGGTCAATTTTTATTTCTAGCAAAACATTTTGATTTTCAAAGTAAAATCTAAATGTAAAGATTAATTCACGAATTTTGGCCTAGCCAGTAAACATTTTGGATATGTTTTTGTAAGAAGAGTGAAGAACTGGAGGCTCTTAAACTGTTCGAAAACTAGACCTAGACTGTAAAACAACAATTATCAAAAGTAGTTCCATAAAAATGTCAGTAAAACCAATCGATTAGGTTTCCGAAGACTCTGTAGATAAAGCTGGCGCGTTAACTTATTCTTTCTAATTATATTCTGTTTGCAAATCTTTATAACAATGTTTTTGCTAAGAAACAAAAAAGACGGTTGGAGTTACCTTACCATGGTGGATGCTACCTTACCACGGTGGATGCTACCTTACGTCGGTGGGTGCTACCTTACCACGGTGGGTGCTACCTTACCACGGTGGGTGCTACCTTACCACGTTGGGTGCTACCTTACCACGGTGGGTGCTACCTTACAATGGTGGGTGCTACCTTACCACGGTGGGTGCTACCTTACAATGGTGGGTGCTACCTTAGGACGTGCTTGGTGCTACCTCATTACGGTGTGTCAAGAATGAAAGGACTTTTCACCAAAATTTCAAACGGTTTTCTCTGGTGTCTCGATGGTACAGAGTCTGACTTTTAAGGCAAGGAAAGGACCTCAATGTTATAGGATGCTCCCTACTGTACGTAAACGTACAATACCATTTGTACGTAGACAGTACGTGCTAAATGCATGCAAACAGTTGCACAAAAACAAAGAAAATAGGATCAAATCAGGATACAGTAGGTTTTGACGGAAGGCATGCGAGTAGAAAGTTAACAAAATACATTGAATAGAGATAAATTGAGAACAAGTTGGATAGGAGTTGGCATTTTTAGGGATGTAATTTTACATGACAATAAGTTGTGTCGTTCACAATCACATTAAGTCGAATCCAACATCATTTGACGGATGAGACTCTGCCGGGCCTTGACCTGTCAGACAATAAAAGACGAGAAAATATAACCTTGAAATTGATTTAAAAATAATACTTTTAATGAAAAGGGCAATGAATTTTCTTGAAATAATTTAAAAAAGAATATGTTAGGAGAAGGACAAAAACATACCCATAAGAGGATGAAGAGCTGTTGGGATTCTGGGTTCGAGAAGATAAAATCATGGCACGAAACTGCTGTTCAATCCGATGGTATGTTCCTGGAGTAGCAGCCTAGCAACAGGAAAAGGCATTGAGGTGGAAGGAATACCATCTTATTGATATAATAGCAGCTTGCTAATATGATATCAGGTCTTGAAACATTAACAGCTTAACAATAACTTTCGTAACATTGATATAATATCAGCTTATTAATATTGTACTGGCTTATCAATACAATGCACGGTAATGCATATAATAAAAGCTTGCTAGTATAATATTGGCTTATGGCCACAATATTGGATTATTGATAAAACATCAGCATATTGATACAACATCATCTTACTGATACAGAATCAATTTACTGATAAAATATCAGCTTTTGGATGAAACTTTGGATAACTGATGTATTATTGAATTACTGATATGATGTAATATTGGATCATGTCAGCCTATTGATACAACATCATCTTATTGATGTAATATCTGCTTATGGATGTAATATCAGCTTATGGATGTAATATCAGCTTATAGATGTAACATCAGCTAATTGATAAAACAATCTATAAAATTTGATATATCATCAATTTATCAATCATTATTCATTATTAGCTCATGGCATTATTTATATGAATTTTCCATGACCAGAGACAATAGATGTTAAGGCTTGTTCTTACCTAGTTATCTTGATTTAAAATTCATTGTTTTTTATTTTCATACCTCTTGTGTATTCTCCAATGCTTTATCGCTGTCTGTTTTCTGAGTCTCATCAAATCTTCGTTTGACCAAAGACATCATTAACTCATTCATTCGTCTCAAATCTGTGAACAATGGTAGAACTTAGTAAGTAAACCTCAAATTGAGTAAGTAAAATACACTGAGAAAAAAGACCGGTTAGAGACAACAAAATGTCCCAAACAAAGTTTTCACTTAACAGTTAAGAATCCAGGAAAGAAGGGACCAACCTTCAAAATCTGCTATTTGAAAAAATCCAGAAAATAAATACTAGAATCTTCTTGTCAATCATAAACAAAATAGTACAATGTTTAATTATCTACATTCAGGGACCTTTTCAATTCGTTAAAACATTTCCAATGAACAATTCTGTCTATCTGCTTGGTGCTTTACAGGCTAGGGTGAGAACGAGTTCTCAATTTGCCGAGGCAGAACAGTAAGCCTTGCTCAACTTGCTTCTAATTAATCACACTCTTTTCCATTAAAATATTAAGGATTCTCTTTAATTTAGTTTAGATCAAATCTGGAAAAGACCTAGATCTTTTAAACATTGAATTTACAGCTTAACCCTAACTTGAAGCAAGTGAATACGATTGGATAAACGAAATTTAGCGTCAGGGTAAATCAGAGACAAGCAGACATTAGGCATTCTCACCATCTTCTCTTTGCAAATCTTGGTTGAGTCTTGTTGGCAATGACGTATCCCAAGTTGGGCTAGAAATAACAAAAACAAATATTTGAAAATAGCGGAGAAAACCATGGTGTTCCAATAGGACCAAATCTCACAAAATCATCTCTGAGGAAGCAACAATAGAAAAGCAATGAGAAGTTATACCAAGAAATCAGATGAGCATCAAACACGAAAGACCTCTAAATCTGTTTTCAAGTGATCATCTATTCTCATTCAACGATCTAAATTCTTTGCAATTCTAATTTAACGATCTAATTTTGCAAACTGATTTTGGTCACTGAATTATCGAAACATTTCATTGAAAAAGGAGAAGGTCATTTTATTTGCAAACATGGCATAAACACCCACCCGACCATGTGACCGGGCGGTCGCAGAACATTTTTCAAGCATAAAGTTCTGTATGAAATTTTTTGAAAGATACTATTTTCAAGAAGCACCTTTGCTTCTTCCATGTTCATCAAAAGAAAAAAACATGAACACAAAACAAATTTATCTTTTGTATGTGCACTTGTACATGTTAAAATGGGTTTTCTATCTAAGAGCCCTTGAGAATGTTTTTAAAAACTCTTGTTTGACAAAATTTGACAGTTTTTCATCTGGCTTAAGCATTTTTGTTATAGTTTACACAATTTTTGAAAATTCTGCAAATTTTTGCTTGTTGATGCATGCAAGGTCTCTACCGTATATTGCCTATCATGGTGATTTTTACTGATTAAAACTTTCTCTTATGCTTTTCGCAATTGATTTCTTCTCAGGGCTCTGACCTATATCTTCATCAAGTAGTTTGTTAAAAACTTCCATGGATATATGCACATCATAAGATCAATAATTTTAGGCTCGTTTTCTAAAGTTGTTTTGCCCCTACCATCCAATGATAACAGCTACCCCAATTTAATTTTCATATGTACTTTTTCACCTGCATTCTAGCAAGTTTAATATTCTGATTGTAAATATTCTCACCAGTTTGGAGGTAAATATTACGGCTAAACCCCCTATTCCAGATCAATTTAAGCGTTAATGAAAAAAGAATCATCGTCAGATTGAAAGACAATGAAGAAAGCTGAATAATGTTGTGTTTGTTGGATCGATTTTAGAATCATTAAAACTCATTATGTTTCACTGTCTTGCTTCCAGCAGGTTGAACTCTCAGGAAAGTCGGTCTCCTGCAAATGTTAGATCTGGTCATGGCTGTGTTTGGAGAAATATTGGCAAGTCCATGCTTGCTAGCCCATAACCAAAGCGTTTGACATGCCTAAAGGTTTTCAAGACATTACTTCGAACAATTGCTATGACTGGTTGAAAATACACCTTTTCGATGTAGCTAATGATATATAATAAGATTTAATGTTCCTCTGTATTGTGTTGTTCCTCTGTATTATAAACCTCAAAGGGTATTTTGTTGTTACTCTGTATTATAAACCTCAAAGGGTATTTTGTTGTTACTCTGTATTATAAGCACATGTAATTTGGTTCTAAAAATATTTTAAGCCGGTTTTCTATTAGTCAGAATATTTCACAAAACCGGATCTACTATTGCTTTTTGGACCTATATTCCGTTTCGCAAAGAATAAAAAGTCGGATTGACTCCAATTATTCCGCTGCGCACAATGGTGCCAGACAGTCAAATCGAAGAACAAGGATACCACGGTTTGTCTTCGGCTCTCGGGTTGCGTTTGGTTGGGTTGATCACAACTCTGACTAAAATAAAGCAAAAAACAGAAGATAAAATTATGTAGAAAGAAAATCAAGGACGCAGGAAAGACCAAGGGGCAGGGGGACAGGCTTCAGTAAAATGGAATTTAAACATAAATTTCAGCTTCTAGTTCTGTTGTAGCTGCCACCTTATTTTGATGTTCTGTATGCATCTTGTTAATTGTCTAACTGCTGTCATAAGAATTGTTTGTATATGTTTTGTCAAAAAAGGCACTACAGTCGGGATTTCATATCAATCTCCGAAATAATTTCAAAGGCCGAACAAGGCCCCTTTATAAAAGTGCAAGAGGGGCGGTTGCCCCTTCCCCCTTCCCTATGTCCCCGTCTCCGGCATCCCTGATCAAAATTGATGGTTCGAAAGGGTGAGAAACGAACGCAGTTTATGCGAGTGAAAACACAACGGAATGCCTACCGATACCATTTTCTTCGGAATCACTGTCATCTTCGTCCTCGTAATTCTTCACCCGGTTTCTCGCAACCCGTCTCGACTTCATTTCAAAACGAAGCTAAAACAGAGATTATATATTAGAAGATTATTGCTTTTTAAATTTCATATAGCTTTTATTCAAATTATTTTATAACTACATTTTGCAAAAAAATTAGTTTGTATGCTCCAAGAAGTAGGTAGGTTGATACAAGAAAAATAAATTAAAGGCAGAATTGACATTGATTTATAGAATACCAACCGACTGCTTTGCTTCCATGTGCTTTGAGTTTGCTAACGATGCTGCTGCGTGCGGAGGCGCCTATAAAAATAAAAACGCAGTAATAAACAAAAGACGATCAATTCGACGGCAAGTTCTATTTAATTTGAGTTTTACTAAATACTAAACTGTCGTTTTTAGGATCAATAAGGCAAATCAATTTATTTATGAGATGAAATGTCGTTCTAATTGACAGAAGGATACAGATATGCAATATAATGCAAAGGTTTCTAAAAGAAAGAGAACGAAGAAACGAAGAAAGAAAGTAATGGCAAAAGTATTTACATAACTAAAAAGAAGAGTAAAGCACCAAGATTGGAAGAATGCTTACCATGCTTGCAGGGCTCAGAATACTTGTGATGAATATATTCTCATTTCTAAAATGCAATGCACTGAAAACAGGTCTTGCAGTCAATCTCATGAATAATGGTACTATGGGAGATGGGGAGGGAGACGGGAAGGGAGATGGGGAGAGATAAGGAAGGAAATCTTGAGGGTGAATAGAAGGGAGCTGGAGAGAAGATGGGGAGGGAGTTGAAGGGAAATAAGGAGAGAGATGATGAGGGGGACGGGGAGGGATATGGCGAGCGAAACGGGGAGGGAGATGGCCAGTGGGACAAGCAGGGAGAAGGGGAGAAGATGGGGAGGGAGATGAAGAGTGAGACAATAAGAGAGATGGGTAAAGTTGGAGGGGGAGTATGGGGAGGGAGATAAGGGGAGAAAAGGAGGGAGATGTTGTGGGGGACGGGTAAGGAGATGGCAAATGAAACGGGGAGGGGAGTAGCTAGTGGGACAAGCATGGAGATGGGGAGAAGATGAGGAGGGAGATGAGGAATGAGATGAGAAGGGACATGAGGAGTGAGACGGGGAGGGAGATAGGGGGAGAGATTTGGAGGGTCACAGGGAGGAAAATGGGGAGGGAGAATTAATTGCAGTACTTTTGAATTAATGTGTTCTGATAACATGTTCAATTCGCAAGTCATTTGGTAAACGAACAAAGCAGGATATCTTTAGGAATGACATTAAATCAAAATTAAAATACAGACTAAATAGAGGGAAACGATAAAAGTTAAGAAAATATTAAAATTTTATGTGTGCAAAAAATAGGAAAGAAGAAAGGGATTACAAATGCTAATTTAAACTCAACTATACTCATCTTCATTGCAAAATTATTTAAAATAAAATATTCGGCAAAACATTTGCAATTACAGGGATGCAATACAATTACTGTAGCTAACAATGTTGCGAGAATCAAATCAAGATTGAAATGAAATGATGCAAAACGTATTTGATAGCAAACTGATAACAATATAATCCCAGGCTCTGACATATAAACAAAGTAACACATGCTCAGCACAATCAAACAGTGTCACACTTGCTTAGTCAAAACAAAAACAAGGAAAGTAAGGAAAGAATTGAATTAGTTAGGTCCATACTTAAATTTTGATTGCTTTGGGGGAACACAGACAACATCCTTGTGGGCCAACAGCTGGTCATATACAGCTTTTGAGTTCAGATTATGATTGATTTTCGCATAACCTACAACAGAGAACAGCAAATAAAACGAAAGATTCAGACTACACTTGTTGGCTATTCCTAAACTAATACTAAACTAACACAAAAACTAACATCCTGCACTACAACTCTATGCACCTTTTTGCGATAACACATTAATAAATTGAAAACAGAACTAGATTTGATGAAAAACCACATTTTGTACTGTATTCAAAGTCATCTAGGTAGGGAAATTCTCCTATTTAAAAAACAATGACATTTGACTAAACAATGCAAATTGCTAGGGTTATTGCTAGGGTTATTGCTAGGGTAAATGCTAGGGTCATTGCTAGGGTCATTGCTAGGGCCATTACTAGGGTTGTTGCTAGGGTAAATGCTAGGGTAAATGTTAGGGTCATTGCTAGAGTCATTGCTAGACTGATTGCATCTTCCTGTTTTTTTAAGAAAGGGCTTTCTTGTGCATGCGTGAGTAAAGCAGGAATATAGCAAAACGACGATGAGAATCCATCACATTGTAGAGCAGAATTTTAAAATAAATTCAATGCAAAACTAATTTTTAGCTCCGGCAAACAGGTCTTCGTAAGAGTAAATTTCCGGTTGCTTGTAGGACAAAAGCAGGGTATCTAGCAGAAATTATCAAAATTTCAAAATCCATTTATCACTTCTATCATTTTATTGTAGACTTCTAAATCAAAATTCGGCAAAGAGAAAGTTTGCAAATAAAAAAATGTGCCAAAGATGAGAAATACGAAATGAAGAAAAATTTGCAATGATTGCGAAGCTGACCTGCGCCATCTGTTGCGCTTACGTCACGCCCAGAAGAGCAAACCTCGACGAGATGTTCTCTAAAAGTGCAACCCTGAAATGGTGTTAAGTCTGCTAGTTAATCAAAAACATCCGTAAAACAAAACTTGTAAAAAAAATGAAAAGGTGGAGCCAAACTGAACTTCTAATTTGTCTTTTAACCATTATTTTGTCTATTCATTAAGCTTAATAACCGAATTACAAATCATGCTGCGTATATGACATAAAGCAGAGCTAGCGGTTTACCTTTGATTTTTCAATTGGGTTGAATTTGATGGCAGTCGCCTTACAGCAAGGCATATAGCCAGCCGATGCTGTGGTTTTGTCGAGGCTACCGGAATTGCTTGAATAGACAGGTTGTTGTGGGTGAAATGCGCATGCTCCAAAATCCGTGCATGGGAAAGTCTCTTGGCACCGCGAACAATGGAGATAGTTAATGGTTCCCCATATTCTAGAATTACGACAAAAAATCACGTTTACGGAGGATAAACAGCAGAATTCAAGAAGAACAGCTACGTTAATTGCCTTTATTGTCCCTTTGATATAGAACAAGTCGGCCACACATTGAAATGTCGCCCTCACATTGAAATGTCGGCCACACATTGAAATGTCGCCCTCACATTGAAATGTCGGCCACATATTGAAATGTCGCCCACACATTGAAATGTCGCCCTCACTTTGAAATGTCGGCCACACATTGAAATGTCGCCCTCACATTGAAATGTCGGCCACACATTGAAATGTCGCCCACACATTGAAATGTCGCCCTCACATTGAAATGTCGGCCACACATTGAAATGTCGCCCTCACATTGAAATGTCGGCCACACATTGAAATGCCGGCCACACATTGAAATGTCGGCCACACATTGAAATGTCGGCCACACATTGAAATGTCGGCCACACATTGAAATGTCGGCCTCACATTGAAATGTCGGCCTCACATTGAAATGTCGCCCTCACATTGAAATGTCGGCCACACATTGAAATGTCGGCCACACATTGAAATGTCGGCCACACATTGAAATGTCGGCCACACATTGAAATTGAATTTCACATATTAATTGTTTTTTATAAGGCGTTTGGTTATGTTCAGCTTCTCCTTCTGATTCGCTTTCCTTCTTTTCGGCTTGCACAAAATAGCTCGCAATGTCCTCGGATGTAGGGCTCCGTAACACCAATCAATTAAAACAAATTTTCTAACCAGCCAGTGATTGGCTGGTTCTTCTACGAATTGAATTATGCTTTTCCGGAAGCTTGCCACCCCTTGCCACTCCATACCCTTGCTCTCCATACCCTGCACCAAAAGTTTGCACGACTATTGATAAGGCAGTCCTGTCGCGCTCAAGGGAGTGGCTGTGATCCATGAACAATAGCTCATCTCGCCTTACACGGCATTACGACTGCTTGCTTTGGCAAGTTCTAATCTGCAGGTAGGGGAGAATTTTGAAACTGCGAGGCCAAAAGGTATTATCGGAAATGAGCAAGAAGATTGATTACTGAACTGGAATTGAATGATTGATAATGGAAGCATTCTTTTTCCCTGTTGGGACATATCTGTAGTAGAAACCAAACAAGGGGAACAAAGTTTCTAGCCACAGTTTCACTACAACAAGAACACACCATTTTGGTTCAACACTCTAGAATCAAAGTATGTTCTCTTGATTGGTTTAAATCTTTTTAAATTTCGATCAAAGCTCAACGGAATGCGATGAATTATCACTACCTGTGGGACAGTATAAAGTTGAGCACAATAGGGGGACATGGGGGGACTAGCCTTTAAATTGCTTTTGATTTGCTATTACATATGAGGCAGCAGTGACAGACCAATTACTTTGTATGTTCCTTTCAAAGGATCACCAGAAGATAGACGAAGAAAGTCGCTAGTCTCATTCACTGACAGCAATCGTTCATCCTCCATACAGCAGTGAAACAATATTTATTCAAGCCACAGTAACATATTGCCACCTTGGGGGGCACCAGTTTATTTTATAACGTCCTTTCCAACCTCCAAAAATGCAGGTTTCCATTTCGCAAATGGTGAGATGGTAGTCATTCCGCTGAAAATGCATGCAGGCCATGAAAATTGCAAAGAGTGCTTTGCTTCACATAACAAAGATTAGCGCTCATTGTTTATAAGACTAAACAGGATAACAAATATAATCAACATCTCCAGAGCGCACAATCTGCTACTCCTTGTCCGGATGTATTTCATCCGCGATTCGGGCAGTTATTAAACCTAGGTAGGCAGAATTTGGTTATATTCCTCTTTCACGGTTTGTGATTTTAACTTTCCACCTGAATTTACCCCTGAAAACCAATCTTTTCTTGTCAAGAGATTATTCACTCGTATCGTTGAGTTGCAGGATTGCTGTGCTCATTCAATCCAAACGTTTTCGATCGTCAGATCAAAAAGCCTTCTTTGTGTTTTGCCATTCCTCATAAATTTTGTGTGAAGTTGCAGGTATTATGGATCCTATAAATTTTCGATTACAACATTCATCACCATGTTCCTCGCGAGTCTCTCTCTTACGCCTTTCAGTTGATCTTCGGCAGTAATATCCAACTACAGACAAAATTTCGTATGCTGCTTGATGTGACCTATGTTTTCGAAAATTTTCCGAATAGAAGCCTCATATATAGATACTTATGGCATGCTTAGCATTATGCGTAATCATTACCGTACTCCATCAAAGTTTGCTGCATGTGTATTTAGTAATGGCAGCTGCCTTTATCTAGCGATTCTTCATCAGATACAATCTTATCTTCAGTTGTTTTGCAAGGGCAAAAGGCAATCGGGACTGCAAGGGGTATTTGTAAGGCTTTGTCTAATTAACGGATCCTTTTTCTGTTGACGGTGGTTGAACAACAAGTTTTCAAAACTCTCATATTTCAAGAACATGCCGTAATTTTTGAATCTATGTCACTGTTCCAATGATTCTCCCCCCCCCTAGAGATTTCTCTCGCCCGAAACTTCGGCATAAGTGAGAAACTGGACAAAAGTAACTACAATCCCAGATTAGAGCAATTTACCAAATTTTTAAGTGTGATGCGATAAACAGTTCAATTAGCCACATCGCATAGTTTTTGGACTTTGGCTCACCTATATCATAGAACCCCTCTCCCCCCCCCCTCCTAAACGTCAAGCACATCAAATCTAATCTACATCAAGTATGTCAGAAAGTAGTTGTCTGGTTAATGCCAGCTCAGTGATTGATGCTCCCCCTTCGGCCTCTGGTCTATGTTGCATGTTAATTGCAGTCTTTAGGAAGGTGTTTGCCTAGATATGTAGCAGTTCTCTTTCAGGGAGATGTTTACATAGCTCAGATTGAAGATAATGATAGGTCAGGATCCTTTTAGAAAAGTACAGTGTTTTTTACACTGGCATGGCATTGCCAAAATTATGGCTGAAATTTCATTCTAGCATTTTAAATTACGATTTCATTAGGTCACAGCGAAGAAAAGCACTGAATCTTCTGAAGCTAACGTTTTTCATAGAAAACATGTACGTATGAAGTCGATATCACTTGTTAAATGGACACTTACAGGTTCTCTTTAATTTTCCAATCTTTGATTTCCTTGGTAAAATTCTTCGAAACTCTTTTCTTGTTGTAAGCAAACTATTTTATGCAAGAAATTTGAAGAGCTTTCTGTAGTCCAGATTTCGGAAGTGAGAGACTGTCCTTCAACGCAAGCACAATGTTTCGGTATTGTGTTCTCTTTTTAATGCGTTTTCATTCTATTTATCTTGACTTAGGAAGTACAACTTAAGAGCAATTCTTAACTACTTTGATATATAAGAGGTTCTAGATTTTGTTTTCATATTTTACTTTCAGTGCATATATTGGTGAAAAACTGCTAACAGCCAAAGGTTTCATTCTAAAGATCGACATGCACGCCGGATCGGGACAATTAATAGATAACCGAGGAACCTGAGCTACGGCCATTCCGGTCAGTGTCACACTTTCACTTTTGTTCCGTGTTTGGTTAAGATGTGCGAGTATAGAGCTGTTTTTTATGTGGACTGTTGCTTTGAAAAGTATCGAAATGCTGAGTGCAGACACTAGAAACCTTATTTATGATTCCAACTGTTAGTTAAAGCAGTCTCCTGAGCTGGGCGTGTGTGTTATTGGGACCTCACTCGTTTTTCAGATCGAAATACAGTAGAACAACATAACATTTCAGGAATGCAAGTTATTAGCCGTGAGATTTTAAGATTAAAGGGTAGAGTCAAAAAGGATAGCGTTCAAATGGGAAAAACTTTTGCAGACTTATTTCCCTCTTTACGTCATATTTTTTTAAAAAGGTTTTGCTAAAGATGGATACATGGCGAATCGACTTGCCTCTTGATAACCTTCACATGTCAAATAAAGTGCCTAGAGAATCTGCATATCTGCATTCAATGGCAATTTAGGTGCGATTGGCAAATTTTTAGGGGTGCTAAAACCATAAAGCATTTAGACTATTTTTTATTAATTGTATTAGCGTAGTTTTCTCCTTCACAGCGACGAAGATTGGAGATATAAATGGACTACTTGTTGAACTTCGAAAGGCTTGTTAAAGACTTGAGAAATGTTTACTGGACGGTTACGTTTGTATTGCCGATGTATCAATATGTGGCGACATTTCAATGTGGGCGACATTTCAATGATTGGCGACATTTCAATGTGAGGGCGACATTTCAAGTGTGGCCGACATGTTCAATGTGTGGCCGACATTTCAATGTGTGGCCGACATTTCACTTGATCATGGGGCGACATTTCAATGTGTGGCCGACATTTCAATTTGCGGGCGACATTTAATGTTGGCCGACATTTCAATGTGTGGCCGACATTTCAATGTGTGGCCGACTTTCCAATCTGAGGGCGGACTTCAATGTGTGGCGACATTTCAATGTGTGCCGACATTTCAATGGTGATTAATTGAGGCGACAGTTTCATTATCATCACATAATTTCCGCATTAATGTGTGGCCGACTTCAATGTGTGGCGACATTTCAATGTGTGGCCGACATTTTCAATATGGGGCGACATTTCATGTCGTGGCCACATTTCAAAGTGAGGGCGACATTCAATGTGTGGCCGACATTTCAATCTGAGGGCGACATTTCAATGTGTGGCCGACATTTCAATGTGTGGCCGACATTTTCAATGTGTGGCCGACATTTCAATGTCCATATCATGATGTAGGGCGACATTTCAATGTGAGGGCGACATTTTCAATGTGTGGCCGCACAGTATGCAATTTCAATGTTGGAGGGGCGACATATTCAATGTGTGGCCGAACATTTCAATGTGTGGCCGACATTTCAATGTATGTGGCCGACATATTCAATGTTGTGCCGACATTTCAATGTGTGGCCGCACAGTTTGCAATGTGTGGCCGACATTTCAATATGAGGGCGACATTTCAATGTGTGGCCGACATTTCAAGTGAGAGGGCGACAACTTTTCATGTGCTTGGCCGACATTTCAATCTGAGGGCGACATTTCAATGTTGTGGCCGAACATTTCAATGTGTGGCCGACATTTCAATGTGTGGCCGACATTTACATTTGTGTGGGCGACATTTCAATTGAGGGCGACATTTCATGTGGTGGCCGACATTTCAATGTGTGGCCGACATTTGAGGGGCGACATTTCATGTGTGGGCGACATTTCAATGTGAGGGCGACATTTCAATGTGTGGCCGACATTTCAATGGTGTGGCCGACCATTTCAATATGAGGGCGACATTTCAATGTGTGGCCGACATTTCAATGTGTGGCCGACATATCTCAATATGAGGGCGACATTTCAATGTGTGGCCGACATTCAAAAGTTTAGAGGGCGACATTTCAATGTGTGGGCCGACATTTCAATCTGAGGGCGACATTTCAATGTGTGGCCCGACATTTCAATTGTGTGGCCGGACATTTCGATGTTGTGCCGACATTCAAGTGGGTGGGCGACATTTCAATGGTCTGAGGGCACATTTCAATGTGAGGCGACATTCAATGTCGTGGCCGACATTTCAATGTGTGGCGACATTTCAATGTATGTGGCCACATTTCAATACTGAGGGCGACATTTCAGATGTGTGGGCGACATTTCAAATGTGTGGCCGACATTTTAATGTCGTGGCCGACATTTCAATGTCGTGCAGTGATGTGGGCACATTTCAATGTGAGGGCGAAATTTCAATGTAGTGGGCGACATTTCAATTGTGTGGCCGAACATTCAATTCAATGTCATGTGGGCCGACATTTCAATGTGGGGGCGACATTTCAATGGTGGCGACATTTCACATGCGTGGGCGACATTTCAATGTGTGGCCGACATCTCAAGTGAGGCCGACATTTCAATGTGTGGCGACATTTCAATGTGAGGCCGACATTTCAGATGTGAGGCCGACATTTCAATGTGTGGCGACATTATTTCAATGTGTGGGCGACATTTCAATGTAGGGCGACATTTCAATGTGTGGGCGAACATTTCAATGATGGAGGGCGAATTTCAATGACGTGTGGCGAACATTTCAATGTGTGGGCGGAATTTCAAATGTGTGGCCGACATTTCAATGTGGGCACCGACAG